>JAVSBS010019698.1:10412-31196 GCA_033124195.1 Coracias cyanogaster | reverse complement strand
TTTGTTCCTGCTCTGTTTAAGAGGAAAATCCCCTGCAACTGCAGAATTTCTCATAAAACAGCAACTTATTTCCCAGCCAGCTCCCATCCATCACCTCTGGTGCATGCAGTGACTGCTAACAGGGGTCTTGGACATGCTCTTCACACACTGTGACCAGACACAAACCCTGGTGTTTCTGCATAGGAAATATGAGAAAAAGGTGGAAGTTTGATGCAGAAAGAAGCCTCTCAGAAGCTCTCACTCTGGGGGTTAATTTCCCTGTGTGGTGAGTAGGAGTTACAGCAGGGGAGCCCACAGGATGGCAATTTTCAGGCAAGCTGATAGACCAGTGCATTCTTTGGCCAAGTCTTGGTTCACTGTAGCCGTTCCAAAATGCCAAAACATTGAATTGCATGATGTCTGTGACAACTCTAGTATCAAAAGCTGGGAAATCTACGTAAGTCTTGAGTTTTAGTCCTTGCAAAGTTTATTTTCAATGCTAGTACAACTTGCCAGCCTGCCCCTTAAATAACAATAAAAATAACACTAAGAAGACAATGATTAAGAGTTTCCTATATATTTTTGTTCTGTTTCGGCTTTGTTGTCTCTTATTGAACTGTGGCTGAGCAGTCATAAGTGTTGCAAGAGAACAGCCATAGTCATGCAAGAGAATCATTACTGTATGTATTTATTTTGACAAATAAAGAATATTTAATAGGTTTGACATGTGGTTGTTTACAAAAAGGAATGGAGTGTGAAAATACTTGTGGCTTGCATAGCAAACGTATCAAGGATGGTTGCCCGCTGCCTACCTACTGCACGCAGAGCACACTCCTGGACAGCATTCCTGCACTCCTGAGGACATTGCAGCAAATTCCAGGCTAAATAAAGCTGCAGAAGAACAGATAAGCAATTGCACCTCAACACACATAGATGCATACACACAAAAATGTCCCCTTATCAGGACCTAGATAATAAACCTGAGAATGCAACCAAGTGCATCTTAGTTGATTGACAATACATAACAGATTGCCTTAGTGTATTCTTTGGGAGAAGCAAAATATACAATTAAATAAAACATGTTATTAAAAGCAGCTTCCCTCCCCACCCCCTCCCCCCCGAAAATAAATGTCACATTCTGACCAGATAAATGTGGTTATTTCAGGTGGAAAATTGAATGGTCTTAATAGGAGTGATATGAACAGTTGGTCCTAGAAGAGCTTATAAACTGTAAATATTGCTCACTGCCGAAGCTTACACAATGATGAATGTATCAAAATATTAGTTTCAAAAGACTGCTGAAATATATTTACAAAGTTATGGAAAGTGTGAATCGAGGTAGCTGTCCTTCCCATGGCTTTATATTAATCTCAGTACTGGCTGATAGCAGGGGTCACAAGCACTATAATTAGATTTTGGAAATGTATATAGGGAGGAGGAAATGGAATAATTAAGGTAAGCTATCAGATGCCTGTCCTCATCCTTTTTAAACAAGCCAGAAATATACCCTGCACTCGTTCAGCATGCAACCTTCAAGGGGAAAGGTGTCAGACACTGTAATTGGTAGAACTTGAATGCTGCTATACTGGTGTCCCTTTTTTAAGGAAACCTATTTTCCACACCAAAATTGATCCGGCAAGGTTGTTATCTCATAATGCACACCTAGAGAGGTACTGCAATGCCTGAGGGTAGGGAATAGCAGGGCACTTGACAGCCTCAGCTATGCAGCCTGCAACACTGCACCCTCTCTTGGGGAACTCACTGCTGAGGCACAGGTTACATGTTGAAATATACGTATATGCCTGTGGAGAATTTGAGTTTTGCTTTAAAACACATGGGCAAGGCAGTGAAAATGTGCTAACAGTATGGCATCCGGCAGAGTCTGACAGGCAAAGTGAGTGAGCATTTGCTTCTCCTTCTAGGGGTGCTGGTAGGTGGGAACGCCTCTGCCCTCCCACTCACATGGCACCTCTGAAGAGCAAACTGGCTTTTATTTAATTGTTCTACCCCCCTTGAACAACAGAGAAGAGCCCGGAAACCTCAACAAACACACACACAAAAGAATATTTTTGGTGTGGAAAATTATTTGACATTATTCTTAAATATTTAAAGGACACTGTCTGCGGGTTTGGAAATCCAGTGAATAATTTAATGCTGTTTGACAGAATCTCTTTGGGTCAATTATTCAGTAAGTGGATTAATACATTCTGACTAAAGCAAAGCACATTGCATTTTGGTGGGCATATCTTGTTACATCACATATTCCATGTCACATTGCATTGCAGAGGATGCTAGCATTATCAAATTGAACAACTTGACATAGACAATGCGATCAGAATAATTTCCAAATATTTTTCAAAAGCTTTCCTGCTCCTGACTGTTTCTCTACCTGGTCTGTCTATATTTATCTGTCTAAAAAGGAAAACAAAACAGCAAGAGATCTGATCAACTTATTAAAAAATACCTAGTTGGAAACTGCCAGCAACTCTTGACCTCATTATAACCCTAAGCATCTTATCTGTACCAAACACTTTAATTTTAGAATAGCGTCTTTAAAGCCCCAGGGGAAGAGAGAGAGCATCTCTTGATGCTTGACAGCAATTCTCTAACACTGACATGGTCCAAAAGAGATATTCTTATCAAATTCTTCTGAGGAAAGCAACTGTAATATAGGATCTCAAGGGCAGTGGAGATACAATACAGGTTAAAATAAAGAAGGATCCCTGGGATTTCAAAAGATATGTAGAAGGCTTCAGAGGCAGCAGCCGTCACACACCAGAAAGGGTTTTACAGATAAAACTGTAATGGAGGTTCCTGCTTATGTTTCAAATCCCAAACAGACTCACCTCGTTCTCCTGTCCTGCTTTCCATTCCTGCCCAACATTTGGGAAATAAATGTTCCTGTGAGGAAACAGGCAGGATTTTCTTTCCAAAATCCTGTAATGCAAGGTGGGAAAGGTGGTCATTTTAGTAAGGTTAATTAAAATTTGGAATTTCTATTTTGTGGGGAATTCTCAGATTCTTCAACTTTCCTTCAAGTAGAATGGGGATAAAAAGTAAATAATCTCATAAGTTTACTGTGAAAGAAAATATTCTAAAAGCAATTCTGTGTTTATGCATTTTTTATAATTGTAGTATGAAAATTGCAACAGAGCGTAAAACCCAAAACTACGCTGTGGAGGACAAACACTCAATTTCATGGGAGTGATTGGAGTATAACATGATATTTACTTCATTAAAGTGAGATATATCTGCAAAGTTTCCATTTCCTGCAGTCAGCATTTTCTGACCAAATTCCTTTACCAGCTCAAAATTATAAAGACAGATATGCAAAAATGCATCTGAAGTTCTGAGTAAAATCAGAATAAAAATCATTAGGTGCTAAGGCCTTACTCATACTGTCTAAATGAAATGAAGAGAGTTTCACCCTTGACCGCCTGTGGGACGCCAGAAGAGACTATCACTTTCCAGCATGTTCACCAAAATCCTCCACGTAGCATGGCCAGGATGGCACCTGGCTTTTTCCAGAAGCTGCTTTAGAAGATCAAAAAGCATATCTAGGAAAAAAAAAAGATGAGTTTCCTTCTGAATATTTCCTAAGGGTAACTCAACACGGATTTTTCTTACTGTATGTGTGAATGGGAGCAGTGATGATGTCAGGATAAAACCTCAGATAAACTTCTAAGATTAAGTGCAAGGAGTCCCTAGAGGTTTAGTTCAGATCAGCCCTGAAAGGTTCCTATGCTCTCATGTGTCTTTGCCAGATTATCTAAACAATTTTCCCTTCAGAGCCATATGAGAGCCTCTCTTCTTCAGGTCTCCAGCATGAGGCCGGCAGTGCTTCCTGCAGTCCCATTGTCTAGAACCACTAAGGCCACAAGCAAAGTAGCCTTCTCATACCCTTCAGGACCAGAAAAAGGAGGGTCAAAGGCAACTGGAGAGAACAAAAAAACAAAACAACCTTCAAAGCCCAAACAAATTCTGATGCAGAAATGGGCAGGGTCTTAGTCTAGTCAAATTTTCTTACCCAATCTTTTGTGTTTTGTGTTAGGGATCACAGTACAGGCCATGGAGATGTTTCATGCTGGTCATTTTAGACAACCAAAGTGGTTTTCCCTGTTCTATCAACTGGGAAATGGAGGCAAAGGAAAACTCATTGACCTAAGAACTTAGTGGATAGTGTCATGAACCTAGTAGAGCTAGCACTTGTAGCTGTTAGCAACGTTTGAGGTTGGAGTGGCTGACATGGAGCCCTCAGATTTGCACTGATAGATCACAGTGCTTCCATAAACTTCCACACCCCCAGACCCGCCCAAAGTGCTCCTTTGCAGCAAGGTAAGAAGTAGCAAGCATTGAAGAAAAGGTAAAGTCAGAGTTCTCCTTTAAACTGTTTAGTAACAAATATTAATATTGAAAACCCCATAACCACCTAAAAATGCATAACATCAAGACCTCCTATCCTTGACTTTTATGCACATAACTTTACTCTGAGTCAGCCTCACTAAGCCTAGCTGAATAATTCGAATTCTCAAGTGTTTGGTGGGTTAAGGATTGAATAAACATAGCAGAAAGCTCACAGATCATCTTTACATTTTTAAAACATGCACTTCCAAAGAGATGTTACAGGAAATATTCTAAAGACAATAGTTCAATAGGCTGACATGAGAAAATATATGCTCCTGAGAACCTCTGGCTCATGTCATCCCATCCACCTCGCCTGATGTAGAGAAATGCAGCTGAACCAGTGAGTTCAAAATTTTCTAAATTCCATCATGACATGCTGAAAGAAGATAGAAATTCATTTCACAGAGGGTTAAAGCATACACATATATATACATATACACAGATGTGTATACATATATACACACCCCTTGGGCAGCTCCCATAGGCAAGGCAGGAGGTGCTGGGCAGACCCAGCTCTCATGGCATCACTGTGCTGGAGCACGGTGCTTTGCCTCAGCCCTGGCAGGGGGACACAAGCTGGGGGAGCAGAGGAGAACGTGGGTACCTGAGGGAGCCCAGGGGGCTTGTGCCAGGTCTGCAGTACTGTCCAGGGGCATTTTCGGCAGGAAGTAAGAGGTATCGCTAGCTGCAGCCAAAGAAAGCACCAAAAAAATGGTCTGAGCTCTGCCCCAGAGAGAATGCTTTGACATGGAAAGGAAGGGAAAGCATTACCAAGAAGACCAAAAAGGTATATGCAGATATGTTTTCAGGGTTTTTGAAAACCTCACAGGTAATGATTTATTTTAGAAACACAGTCTCCTGGCATTCACACAAGCAGCAGCATCTTGTTGCAAGGACAAGAGAACCAGAAGGAGAAATAAAGATAAGAATCAAATATGAAAGTGGTCTGGTTAGATGCCCAGCTCAAGCTGTGCCAAATGCCTGCCGTGGCTAATAAAATTAGTTTTTAAAATATGCTCTTTAGGATTTATTACGACTAGAGTATCTGAATGTCTGGGTGGGAAGGCACAGAGATGAGCTCAACTGTTTGCATTTCAGTGATGCAGTGAGAGCTAGCAGCCACTGTGTCCAAGCTCTTGAACAGCACTAGGAAATGACCTCCCCAAGAATGTGTGCTTTGTTCTTTCATCAGCTACAGAGCATCAATTAGAAAGAGATCCAGTCCTGTGAAAGGATATATCATTTCCACAGAAAATAAGTAAGGATATGTTTTTCCTTTTATATACCTGAATTTTTTATCATTAAATTGTCCTGTTAAAGTGAATATTTTCTATGTTCCTGATTCAGGAAAGTGTTTGAGTGCTTTGCCAAATAAGGGGTGGTTTTAAGGCACACATTAAAGGGTATTCACAAACAGGGACCTCATTTCTGAACAAGATGACAGGAAGACCAGAACTCTTTGTATGGATTTGGACTATCCAGTGTGATCTGTTGAGATCAGGGGAATCACTTCCATTTTTCACTGGTGCACACGTAGAATTGGGGTTCCAGGCTTACTGAAATCAGAACAAATTCAGCCTTATTTGAAAGTAAAGTTACATAGGAAAAACACTTAGGAGGAAACATTACAATTAAAAAAAAAAACAAAACAACCAAATTAGGAAAGATCAAAGAAACAGTTGTGGCTTAAGTGACACCTGTAACTTTATCTCTTTCTCCAGTTACAGGGGAAGGAGAGTTACATGAATGGGGGCATGCTCCCAGAGGGAGCAAATGTGACATTTGACAGGTGCAAGAAGAACCATCTATTTCCTTACAAGATTGTCAAAGTTCCGTCTGTAGAAGATCAGAAAGAGATGCTTAAAATAGAAGGAAAATACGCAAATGCTTTTCCTTTTCTTTTTTCATTTTTTTTTTCCCCTCAGGAAGGGGGTAAATGGGAGGGGGTAGGAAAAGGAACTGAGTTGGAACTGTAAATCAAAATTTGCATTCCAGTGCTATAAAAGTATGGTGGGACATTCTGGCTTCATTTTAATAATGCAAATGGGTTCAGTATTGAATTCTGCTCCTACAACCAGAAATGTCTGTAATATAATATCACACATTCTGAAAACTGTAGGCTGCCTATCTGCTGGAATTTCACTAAAGAGACTAACTTTCTTGTCCTTAAATTTTATAATCTCTTCCAGAGAGGCGGAAGAAATAGTCATCAGCTGGTGAATATACAAAACACTAATATTGACAGCAATGTGAGGCTCTAACACAATGCATGTGTCCAACAACACACACCTTCAAGAGCAGTGTTGAGCAGCCCCAGCCAGGCTGGAAGCTGCACTTCTTTCACCCTTGCACTTGGTTTGAATCTGGTTTCTGCTTGTGCTTCTGCTGTTCAAGTGAGGGCTTGTGATGGTTCATTATCTCTTCTGCCGTAGGCAAGTGCGTCTGAGTGCAAGTGTATTCCCATTAAGTCATGTGCATTAACTGTGTGCTGCTTAGCAGGGAACTAGGAGACTACTAAAGAGTGTCCAAATTGTGTTATTTCTTTCCTCCCATCCTCCCCTTACTAGGAATGGATTAAAAGTGCAGTCTCTTTGCTTTTTCCTTTCTAAAAGGGGAAGGAGATTGCAGCTTGAAGCTGAGAGCAAGATTTCCTCACAATGTAAAACAGTACACTGCCCCTGATGTGAAAGGAACTATGCTGATTTACATCCACAAAGACTGTGGCTCTCTGGCATACTAAGTGCTGCACCAGGTACCAGCTGAGGAACACGACTGTCCATTTCTCACAGTACTGTAGGGAAAAGTTTCTTTAAAAAAAAAAAAAAAAAAAGGCAAACATTGTAATGCCATTGTCTTTCATTATGTGGTTCTCACAGTAAAGACAAAACTAACATTCCCATCAATGTCAACAGAATCAGAATATGGCCCCCAGATAATATTTCATATTGTTACATCCTTTCATGACTCAAACAAAATTTCGTTCCTGGATAACAGCCCTGGTTTATGATAGGAAATAAGTGCTCTGTCACACCCCGATAATTAGTACATCACAGGCAGAATGTAAAACCAGGCAGTAAAATGATGCTAAGTTTCTGGCAGAACTTTGAGCCACATATAAACCATAAACAAGATGATAAAGACAATACTTAGTTGTACTCCTTCCTTTCAGAGAGGATGATAATAGAAAGGTCAATGCCTCAGGATAAAACAAAACACTAAAGATAAGCTCACGCTGGAAAGCAATTACAATGCCATAGCCCTGCTTCATATTCACACAGTAAAAATCTCAGCACAAGCAACTTTGGACATATGCCTTTCTTACTATATAAAGAACTTCTTAAAACACACTGGGAGATGAACAGATCTCAGCAAGGCAACTATCACTGACCATATGTGATGAAGAAGGAAGAGTCTGCTGTGAAATATGTTTTTTCCTTTTTTTTTTTTTTTCTCTCTAAACAGAGATGAGCATTTCTGTTTTCTGCAATTTCTTAAACACTGTTCTGAGAAAGGGGAAGGAGGAAAGGGTGGATACATATCATGAGCAACACAGTGTGGATAAGGATGCAGACCCTAGGGAGCAATGAAGACCTAGGTTTCCACACATTGCAGCAGAAAATACATTTCTCACACTGTACATCCATAATCATAAATCATGTAGAAAGAAAATTTAAAACTTTAAAAAAAGTAAATTCAAAAACAATTTAAGGACTGCAGATAGATACGTTAAACCAAACTGACACTCATATACTCAGGTGGAGAAGAACATGTAGGTCTTTTAAAAGATTTAAAACAAAAAATTGCCATGAAAGTGAATCACTCAGTAAGAGGAGATGAAAGCCACTGCAAACTCCTGATTTGAGTGCAGGTCCAAAATGTTCAGAAGGCCAGGGAATGCCTGGGTTAAATGAATGCATAGTCTCCATCACTTTGTGGTAATCAGGGGTCCATATCCCAAAAACACCAGTGGGTAATCCAAGGAGTGAAGAGGCCCTGCCTCCCCCCTGCTGAGGACACTGTCATGACCATTCACCCACACAGCAGATGGAGAAAGGTTTGTTTGCTAACAGAGCCCAGGAGAAAGTTTACAGCAAAAGCACAGTGGGAGAAACACATCAGACTGTGCTTTGGCATACACAGCTTTGGTGCCACGCTGCATTCCCCTAGTAGTAGCTCCAATTCAGGAGTTATTGCTAATATTAACTTTTTTGCCTAGTTGCCTAAGGAAATGAGGCTTAGGCAATCATTTTGTCTGGCTGGTTTCCCTAATAATTTTGAGCCTACTAACTGATGTCAGCCAAGTCGAATAGAGGGACAGAGCTCTCAAAGACAATTATTTCCCTACAAGTTTTGTAGAAACACATGTCTGGAGAGGGAAAAGGGAGAGCAAATAAAATTTATTCTTGCAAAAAGCTGCAGCATGAGATCATCATTTAGAGGTCTTCCTCTGGATGGAAAAGGTCGTCTATTTATGCTTGTTTCGCCAAAAGTTCAGCAGGCACTGACACTTTCGGAGACACCAAAGTCAGTCACTCACAGATGCAAGCCTGCAGGAGAACTGGCTTCATTACTTTCAAAGCCTGCAGAATCACTCATGCCCCATCTAAGCTCAGTTTCATGCTGACTCATACTGGAAATTTCCCATATGATGCTATTCTCTACGACATTTCCTATTCTCAGAGGCTGTCCTCACAAGAAGCCAAATGCAAAGTATTTCTTTTAGACTACTGAGACAGAAAGTATCTTCCTTCCTTACTGAAAGTTAGTTGATAAATTACCTGTTTCTTAGTCTACCTTTGGCTGTCTCTTTTTATGTTAGTCAATAGTTGTAACACATTATAACGCTGATATCATCAGCAACATCTTTGTAACATTTCCTTTGGATTCATTATCTACTTAGCACAGGAATAATAATGACCCATATCTGCTACATCAAACGGACAGTGC
This sequence comes from Coracias cyanogaster, assembly GCA_033124195.1. Lineage (NCBI taxonomy): Eukaryota > Metazoa > Chordata > Aves > Coraciiformes > Coraciidae > Coracias > Coracias cyanogaster. The sequence continues at coordinate 21,866 of JAVSBS010019698.1, read as the reverse complement.
ATACCTCTGTGCATTCCCTCAGTGTATAACCCCTTTGCTATGCACACATCAGCACCCAAAACTCAAAATTTAAAAAAAAGGAGCAGACCTGAGGATCTGTACCTGGGTGGTGCCACAGTACCTGGTGGATTCCATTGAGCTCACTTATACTGTCTCTCCTGAAGAGTTAAAATCCAACACGTGAGGGCAGACTTACAACACTAGTTTAGCAGCCCCCTTTTCCAGAAACAAACCCACAAAACCTCTTCAACATCTTGACCAGCTCCTGTTAAAAACACTTCTTTGAGAAATCCAGGACATTCCTTTTTGCATTAATTGCCAGCTTATTAGTGGAATGAATGTTGCCAGTCTTTTCTCAAGCTGCTTGGAGGTGAAGAGCCTCTTTATTTCCCTTTACCAAAAACAACCACAAAACATCCCAAGGGAGAAGAAAAGAGAAAAGGAAAGGGAGCTGCTGAGAGCCAGGCTGCTTATTCATCTTTGAACATTGGTTTCCATGGGAATAAGTTTAGTTCTTTGTGGAGGCTGAACAGCCCCATGCAGTCTAATGCCTCCAACATTACATTTGTGTGGTCAACTTTCCTTTGGCCTCCCCTCATTCCCTTCCTCCTCGTCCCTACTCAGCAACAAGACTGGCGTCACAAAAATGAAGAAATCATTCAATAAATTGGCTAAATTAGGTCTGCATCAAAAACCACTGAAGCCTTTCTAATGCCAACAGTGAAACTTGGATGAAGCCTACAAAGCGCAGTGGCTTCCAGTCAGCTTGTCAAAATGGTTACTCAGCCTTTGTCTGCCTCAGTTTTTCTATTTTGATAGTTTCTGTCTCACTTTAGTCTTTTATCTGCAGGGGTTGTTTTTTTTTTTTCTTCTGCAGCTCTATTGTTTCTTAGTTTTGACAGATCATGCAGAACATACAACTCTGGTCATATTAGTACTTAAAAGTGAGTCATTACCTATACACCATGAAGGGCACAGGTCCACCAACAACTGCAAAAAGGATTAGATAAACTGAAAAACAGATTTTGGATGAAACCTTATTTAAATCAAAAAGCATTTTTCCTATATTAAACTCTTCAGAGGTTCACCTGCTTCACTCTTTGCATTAAACCAAGGCAGCGAACAAAAGTAATATGACATTCCTGTTAGGGAAGTAGATGAAGACTGGATGATCTCAGTCGGGAGGCAGCAGACGTTACAGAAAAACTTGTGGACTGCGTATTCTGTTTGATCTGACTACAATAATTTGCTAGTCTTCTTGTAATCCATTTTGACATAAGATTTTAAAAAAAGAAACTGTTTATAAATCCATTACTCAGAAGCTGCCATGAAATACATTTTCATACATTAATCCTCATCATTTTGCTAACTGTGATGATTTTTTTCTGTTAAAAGAGCAAAGCAAAAGCATGTTTTCATAAATCACTAATAAAATATTTAGCACTTCCTATTGCTCCACTTTCAAAACTCTTCCTTCTTAAAAGCTCCTAGGGCCCACAGTTTTTTGAAAAAAATGAACAAAAGAAAAATATATTAGAAATTCATGAAAGTCATCCACAGGCAGGCTGTTGGGACTACAGGAGTTTTCTTTTGTAAGGATACTTTTTCCATTCAGATTTTGAAATGTATTTTCTTTACAAGACAGAGACACTGATGGATTTTCAATTTTTAAATCTAAGATTAGCCCTAATTGCCTAATTTACTTTACCTATCCCTTAGAAAACTTAGCTGGAATGGCAGCATACAGTAACTCAGGATGTGTGTCTTGAAAGAAGCTATTGAAGCACAGAAAAATTGATCAATCATTTGATTGTTGATTCACACATCATTGAATGACAGGTAGAGCCATTTTAGTCTTATCGTTCCTGTAAGAATGTTAGTAATTCAGGCCAATGAAGATCTGTTGTGATAATGGAAGTAATAATGGAAGCTGAAGCTTAGACCATGTGCTAGCATTCATGGCAGTCCATCATATCCCCTTCCTCACAATAACATGAAGTGAGAAGGTTATTAGAAACAGACGAACAATGAAGCTACCATAAAAACTACCTTCTATGGATCCAGGTTTCAATGGTGCAAGTATGGTTCTTTCTTTCCTTCTAATTTCAACTCATGTGAGACCTTTTCCCATCTTCTCACTGCATTTCAGTCTAGGGCAGAAGCAAAGTGACCAGTAAGATCTGTTTTCTTAAGAGGTTACAGTTATATGTTTCAGGAAATCAAATACACTGGATTATTTTTCCAAACAAAAGGGAAACACAAAGCTGGCATTTGGAATTTGCCAGGTTTAGCCAAAACAATTTCAGATACCTAGCAATAGAGTGCGAGTGAACAGCATCCCTCAAGCTAGCTATCAAATTCCAGGAGAGTCCCTCTGCCCAAACTGAGCAAGCAAAACATGAAAGGGTAGCCCAACTTCTTGCTGCTTCTCCTCCTGGCATGGAAATATTTGTTGCTATGTATTCTGTAAACCAGGGAGAAGACTTAGTTTTCATGAAATCATACTTCTAAGACTAGGTGAATTGACACATTTAGACATTTTATCAGAAATAATGAAAAGTGCAAAGGATAACTACAAAATTGAAAGACAGTTCCCATTTCTGTTATTCTTTGATCTTCAGCACATAACGATACAAAACCAAGAAGCATGAACTTTTTGTAAAGAGAGCCACCATCAACCCATTAGTTTCAATTCAGCATGGACCCACTGGGCCATAGTAAGAGGAGTCAACATGGTCCAGTATGAGGAAGCTACCAAAGCAAAAGCAACGCAGGATCTTCAGAATGTGAATTTTGGTGAGAAGTCATCACTGAAGGCTGAAATAAATCTAGAAGTCTAATAGAGAGTATTTATTGATAATTAACTGGTTTGTTTATGAAGTTATCTGGGAAATGTATGTTTTGTGTCTCACTGTATTTAATGCCAAAATATCTAACCAAACCTGTTTTGGTTACACTTACAATGAAAAAAAGAAAAAAAAAGATGCACTCCACAGCTGGAGTCAAAGATAATATGTGACTCTGCCTTGCTTCAAAAGCTGCCCTTCACCTCCTTGACACAGAAGCTCCTTCAGAAGATCTTATGGAGATGGTAAACTCCACTGAGGAGGGTTACAAGGAGGTGGAGCAGTAAACTCCTAAAACCACCCAGGTGAAGGAAGTAGGTGAGTGTCCTTGGTTTTAGATACAGGCTCCCTTTCAAAAAACAGTGGTAATATTTGCTCTTCAACTGCCTCCTTAGCAGTGGGAGGGCTGAGGCACTCTCCTGGAAGGAAGGCCTCCATGTAGCTCCCTTTTCTGTTGTATCAGACGTGAACCACCAGAACCAATGGAGGGGAAAAAATACATTATTATGCCTACAATTCTACAACCCTGTGGTCAGGGCATTTACCTGAAAGGCTGCATACCTGTGGTCTAGTCTGTGGCTGAGCCACAACTCAGGGTATATCCTGACACTGTTTCACCTTGGGAAAATGTAATTTTGCAGTGAATAAATGGAACTCTCTACCAATGAGCTTGTTAAGCCTTAATGTTTATCTGTTTTTATAAATGATTGCAGTTCCTAATATGTTGTGTAGCAGTCATAAACTGGGGAGGACAGAATCTCACAAAGGACAGACATTATCTCCAAGGATGTGAAATACAGAAAAAACTCTGTAATTGGAAGCTTCTACTGCCTGTGCAAATTTATGTCACAGAGGAAAAGATTTGGACTCTCTACAAGTCAGAGTTAAAATTATAATACCTAGGGTTTTTACTTTGATGATTGTGTCTTGATTCATCATATTTTCTCTCTGTAAATAGCTTGTATGCTAGAAATTTCTGAAAGCCTGTCAACTTTCTCAAATAAATCCTTTTTTTTTTAATCTTATTGATTTGTTTTCCGGAAGTATTTTCCTTTCTTTCTAATGTTTTATTTATCTATCAGTGTTCCCATTTTTATCTCTAGAAACCTTTTCATTTCTTTTTTGTTGCTATTTGGTTTTCTCCTTTTGTATTTGGCTGCAGAAAAACAACTTGCATTTCAACAGCAATACTTTATACAGCTGAACATCCCAAAGTGCTTTACATTTAATTACACACTCATAGCAAAGTGACTATATGACAAATGTAGCCTTTGGGATCCCGAGGAAGGCAAGCATTTCACCATCAGACCATCATGCACACACATGTGGCACTTTTCTTGCAGATGAACACCACTGCAGATCCTATATGTGATGCACAGGAGATAGCTGTGAGGAAATGAGAACAAGAAAGCAAAAAAGAGACGCTCTTGTTCTTCTGAATTAAGAAAAGGTACCAGGCAGCTTCTGGAATTCAGTATCTTATCCTAATGCACATGAGGAAATATAGACTACTTCTCTGCATACAGAGCAATACAGAAAATGACATGTAATAAAAGGTTTGCATACATATGTTGTATTTATATAGTTCAGTTTATAGCATGTGCTGGTTCATTTCTCCTCATACTTTCATGTTTGCTGCTCATCAGATGATGAACAAGAAAGCAATCCATAAAATAGTTGCCACAGAACAAATCAAAAAGGTATTTGGAAATTAAATTTTTGTAATAAAATTGTCTCACTTTAGCCTCTTATCTCTCAGTTAATGAACAAAATTAATGAGGAATTTAACTAAGATGCCTGATTTTTTTATGACTACAGCAGAAATGTTCAGTGATGATGAAGCCAGCAAGAGGTATCTTTGATCATATGATACTTTTAGCAATTAATTGTTCAAAAATTTAAACAAATTATTTTAATTTCTCATCCTGTGACATTCAACAGCCTAGCATGTGTCACCCAATTCACATTAAATATATAATGCAACAGCTTTTATTTCCTTAGTCAAGTTTTCTTGATAGCTATTTTCTGAAATAACTGGACAAGAGAAAACTTTAATTTGAAACTGATGACTAAATGTGGGTAATATTCATGTATTTGTCACAGACTGGTGTTGTGGGATTATCATTCCCATTTCACAGATAAAAAAAGCCCTGGCTAAGGGGGACAGTTAATTTTCTTGGACAAATTGATGTAGAAAGTCTATGGCTGTGCTTAGAATAAACTCTCAGTCCAGTGCTTTATCACATTTCTGTTTCTCAATGGTGGATTGCAAATGTTCTTGCAATGAATAACACTGAAATTGTTACGTCAAGCTAAATGAAATAAAATCTAGTTTCCTGTTATGTTTAAAGGTCACATATTCACAAGTAACTATTTGAAACACACATTCAGACCAAAACCCTGTAGCTACTACTGACATCCTTAGCAGCACGTTTTGGTTTGGTTTTCATTCTCACTTGAAAGCCAAGGAGGCAGAATCACAAAATTGCTTTGCCTGAGACTGAGTGTCACTGTATTGAACGGAACAACAAAACACCACATTAGGACCTAGTGTTCCTTCCCAAGTATTTTTGCCTGTTAGAGAAAGGTGAGAAACACAAGCTTATTTCACAGATGCTCCAGACTGCAAATGAACCCAAACCATCCAACCCACAACATTCTCCAGCTACTCCACAAGTATACCAGCATACAATAACCCAGTTACCACATGCAGCAAGATGGTTGTGCCAGCAATGCACAGTCCTGTGCAGCTCTTCCCTGCGTGCAAATCTGCGCATGTGCTGTGGACCCTCTGCCACACGCAATCCAGAGGCTAGCTCCACTGCACACGCAGCATTGCAACACGTGGTGCTGCAGCACCTGCCACCAACAAGTCCACAGAATCCTCCACCTATTTTCTGTGTGTTATCACCTTGAGAGAGTGCTGAGGTAAAGCCACCTGCAACAGTAAGTATGCCTGATCCCAGGCACCATAAACCCCCAGCTGCATTGGATGCTGACTGTGAACAGTGTCTATACGTGTCTAGACTTACCTCCATGTCTCAATACTTCTTACAAACATGTCCTCAGCCTCTGAAAGCTGAGCAAACAAAATGCAGCAAGCAAAGTGTTACAAAAACAGTAAAGGCTCTTTTCAAGCTAAAAAGCAACAGCAAAATGGCTTTTTAAGTTCACAGCTGATCTCAAGTCTGTTCACTATTTTTAATATCATTCTCTGTTGGTTTTGGATTTGTTTGTTTATTGGTTTTTTTATATGACAGTCTTTTCTCCCATAATCCATCCCCAAGTCCAATATGTGATGCCAGATGCAACAGCTTTGCAGATAGACTTCACATTGGTTGATGTCTTCCACCCTTGCAGCAACCTGCCAATGTTGTACTAAGACTGTGAGAAGAAAAGGGGTTTATAAAAGTAGGAGAGTAGGTGGTTAGTCTATATGCCTTTAAAAAGTTATATTTTTAACACAAAATATCCTTTGAGAAATCAAACATTACTTCCATGGGATAGCATAGTTCAAAACACAGCTGACAGCATAACACCATGACAGTTGTAAGCCAAGATCCTCACAAGTGATGGGTCCTTTGAAAGCCTCTGGCTCCTCTCAGTGACTGGCTGTTAATGGAATCACAGAACAAATTTACACAGAACAAGGTGAAGAAGTGGTTATGGGATTCAGATTTATAATTTATATAAATATAACTGCTTTTAGTTTTAAAGCAGAGCTTGAACTTGTGTTTACATTCAGCATGAATGGTATCCCACCACTGCTCTTAATGCTATTTTCCATCTTAGAGCATATCTAAACCAAAACCAAGCCTTTCATTCACTCATATCTTTTAACTACCAACTTCCATGGCATTGGGAGCCCAAAGTTGGGAGCAAAGAATTTGGAGCAGCAGCCAGGAGCCATCTCTGAGCAGCAAAGACCAATTGCAAAACTGTAACTCGCCATCAATAAATAGTTACTCAGTGGTTAACTAGAGATTTACCAGTTACTTTGATCTCATCATTCTAATTAAGATATATTCTTCCTTTTCCTCTCCCACCCTCCCTGGGGTACCTCTCTACCTGCCTCTTTCATGCAAGCAGACCCTCTCCTCTGGCCTGTGGCCCACTTAGATTCAACTTCTGCAGCTTACAATTAATTTGACCCTACTTTTGCTCTTCAGTTAACTGTAATTCCCTCTTTTCTTTCAACATAAACTATAATTTATAGTTCATTTTCATGTCCAGCTTATAGGCACTGCTTTTTTCTTGGTTTTTTTTTTTCCTGTCTACTCTCCAGTGATGAGCCTTACCTGCCTATACGCCCCCCACATACAAACACTCTTCAGAAGAAGTTATCCAATTTCTTTTATACTTATTTTTTTATGATCAAGGCATCAAGCCAAAATATTATATTTAATACGCAGAACAATATTTTACCAAGCTTTTACTTATATACTGGAAGTCAATGCAGCACAAAAATTGCTAAATGAATGCAAGACAGAGTTTTCCTGGCTTACTCTAGTGTAAGGAAGCTGCAGTGAGGAGAAGAAAGATTACATATTCCAAATCATCTCAGCTACCCTCTTTATCATTATTATTGCTTCCATTTTCTACTGCATTTTAGAGTATATTCTAAATGGAATATTAATATTAATTTCTTTCTTCTTCATGAGAGTTCAGATAATTTGGGATAATTAAGGGAGAGAGGATGGAAGAATCTATTGTGGGGTTATAAATCTCCAAGGAATGTGTTAGTTTTGCATTTTAGTTCTGCTGAAAAATGTAAATGCTTCAATTAGTGTAAAAATCAGAGGCTGCCTCTCTCATTAACAACGAGGCCTCTAACCTCTCACCTTGCCTATATCTGAATCAGAGGATTCTGAAATGGGAAAGTTGGCCCATTTTCCTAACCACAGAAATTGCTCTAAAAATAGTAACCAGAAAATATCTCCCTTTTTTTTTTTTTTTAAGAGCTAATTAGATTCCAGAAAAGGATTATCCAGAGAAGTTGGTGCCCTGTTGCATGCAATGTGGAAGCTGCTGTGCTTGTGGACAGCATTACAATAGACTTGAAGATAATAGGGCTGGGTGTCTGCAATACTGGGATGAATCTCCTAAATCTAAATATTCCATGTTTCATAATAAACCTGTCAATAAGGGAGGTGAGGGCAGTTTTGCTGCTGCACTATGCTATCCTAACAGCTAACGCAGCCTGAAACCTCCTAAAGGCTGATTGAAATCGATTCATACACAGGTGGAATGCTACAGATCTCTCTTCTCAGCCTTTATAAAGGGAGATTTAGTAGGAGATTTTTTATTTATTGAGAGATTCGTATTATACCAAGTTCAATACTCCTCCAGTTCACAGTTACCCAGAAAGGCACGCTTAAACAAATGCCTGATGTATTCAGCATGTATGGAACCAAATAAATCAGGTGAAAAGAATATAGCTACTACCACACACATCTATCCTGCACACATTCGTTCCTAAGCCAGGGGCTGGGAGGCAAGGAGTAAAGCACTGCCTAGACTGATGATTATATTTCCTCAGTGAATAAAGCCCACATGTGCAAAACAGTAATGCAAAATTACCTGCTCCCTTTGCATAAAGAAGGTTCATCTGCAATAATTTAATTAATTGAAGGATTAGCCTTCTGCTACCATTTTTGACCTGAGGTTTTTCTGCTAATTTTCCTTTTATTGGAAGATCTCCGAGGCAGTATGGCACAAGTAATCGCATAGCATTGCAGAGGTCTAGTATATTTTCAAAGCCATCAGCCCTACTCACAATTTCTAATCTTTAATGTCTATCTTGTATTATTTAGGCTAACATTTTATAAAGTTTGAATCAATTTTTAATATATGATCTGATTCAGACAGAGGCCCAGTTGTCCAAATGCATTCAGGATGTTGACCCAGTTTGCATAGAGGAAGCTTTGTTTGCATAAAGGAATTAGTATGGAGAAAATCCGTATTTTCTCCTTATGCCACACCCTGCAACCATAATATTTCTTAATCACCCTCAAATCCATTCTAAGTACTGCTGCCAGTAGTATCTTCCTAACCTGTCATTTCCTTTCCTTTGCTTGTTCTTGATACCACCTGCAGTCAGTATCATATCTAGTTGACCCCAGTTCTGCTCCTCCAGTGATATTAGCCTTGGTCTGTCTATCTCCACACTACACTCTTTCCTGGTCTGTGATAAATTCTATAACAGTTTAATAATTCAAAATAATTTCTTAAACCTCTTCTATCATTTTGTCTTCAAATCAAACCCATTGATACTTGTACAAGTACCTGAGCTGTCCCCTTTTTATACTATTTCTATTCATCTCAGGTTTTCAAAATACTTTGTGTCATGGTACTATGACAAGACTATATAGGTTCTGGTTTAAAATTTCACAGAAAAAGCACCATTCCAGAGCTGTGACCATAACACACATACATCAAATATCCTCTGTGTAGCAGCCAAGGCCAAAAATCCACCACAACTATTCTAACCTTTGAGCAATGGAAGTGTATGAAAATGAGAAAACTTGTTAAAACATAAGCTAAAAGAGGTAGCTAAGAGAATGAAATCCTTACAGACAACACAGGGACTACCAAAAAACATGCTACTGAAAGCAGAGCTTCGGTGCATACTGCCTGGTAGGAAAAACTTGAGAAACAATAAAAAGAGCCAGGCATGGTAAAGCAGTGAGCTAAAGATTTAGGAAGTAAAAGAGTTTATTAGAACTGAGAAGGCATCATTCAAAAAGCAGAAGCTGTATCCAAATGAAGAAAATAAAAAGGATCATAAACTCTGCCAGATTAAATGCAAAAATATAATTAGGAAGAAAAAAAAAAAAAAGAAGAGTTTGAAGAACATTTGGCTGGAGCAATCAAAAGTAATACTCAATTCCTCTTCCAGAACGCTGGAGCAAAAAGCCTGCCAGGCGGTCTGCGGGGCCTACTGACAGCCAGGTTGAGTGCTTAGAGAGGACAAGGCTGTTGCAGAAAAGCAGAATGAATACTTGCATCACTGCTCGCTGTAGAAGAAACTGAGGATATTTCCTTGCTAGAAGCCTTTTTGGAAGACAATACTGCAGAGGATCCATCTGAAACATAAGTGACTGTGAAGGGGCGTAACATTAGCATAAGTGCTAAGGAATTGTCTGGACTGAACAGTAGTCAGCCAAGAGTGTTAGCTACCAAGAAGGTAATAGCTGAATCACTAATAGGGGTATACGATCTCTCAATCTCCCATGTTACCTTTTTGGGCACCATGAACAGAGAAAGCTAGGAAATGTGATGTCGGGGAGGATCCAGAGAGCTACAAGCCTGCAAGCTAGTAACTCTAGTGTACAAATTTGTAAAATTTGTACATTTTGTTTACCTAAGACACATGTCTAAATGTAATCTACATGGAAAATCCAATGTCAATTCTGTAATGGAAATTATGCCTTATAAAATCCATTAGAGTTTTTTTGAAGTTGACAGATATATGCTTCATGTGAGCCAGCCAAGCAAAGTACAACTGGATTTTCAAAATGCTTTTGACAAAGTCTCCCATGAATGATTTCTAAAGAAACTTAGCAGCCATGGAATAAGAGGGAAGGTCCTGGTCAGAATGGATAATTGCCCAAAAGGCATGAAACAGAAGGTCTGTCCTTGCAATAGAACAAATACCCTTCACAGTGAAATAAAATTATGGACTTCAAGCTGGGAATTACCATTGGGGAATGAGAGTTTGAGGTTACAATAGACAGCTCCATGGAAGCTGATGCTCAGTGCTCAGCAACAGTGAAAAACACAACTCAAATGCCAGGAATAAAAAGAAAAATAGAACCAGAATTACGACTTTTTTCATCTGCAGCTGAATATTTTTTCAGCTGGGGTTCCCTCATGTCAAAAAAGGATACATTTAAGGTGGAAAAAGCTCAGAGAAAGATGAACTATGATAAACTATGGGATGGTTTCTAGAGCTCTGAAAACTCATGAATGATGTGGAGTGAATGGGTAAGAAATGACTGTTCACTGTGTATCCACTGAAAGAACCAGACAATGTCAAATGAAGCTTAGAATAGCTAGACTTAAAGCAAACAAAAAGAGACAACACTCACAGAAGATCTATCTGTACCACTTGGAACATCTTGTTCAATGTCTAAACTATCTGTTTTCTGGAGCAAGGACTTAATTTGTCTACTGAGTCATAGTTGCATTCTTCAACACATAAAAAATTACATAATATTTACACTAATTACAATGAAAATTTTATGTAATGGATGCTTCCTTTCCTTCCCTAATAATTCAGGTATACAAGCAAGATCAAAAGCTGTAGTCTGACTGAAATGATGGTACCATTTGTTTCTGTTGAATTTTCTATACAATGTATTAGTGGAAAAAAAGATTTTTCATTGTTTGAATAGAAAACTGTTTTATATCTCTTTCAAATTTCCTTAGTATCTGAGCTCCATTTGAGCACACAATTTTATTAGGATATGAAGATTGGAGGTAGCCTGGGCTGCAGTGACCACACACTGGTTCAGTTCACTGTTCTTAAGGGTAAAGGACACATAAAAAGCAAAATAAACACTCTAAACTTCAGGAAAGCAAACCTTGAGCTCTTCAAGGAATTGCT
>JAVSBS010019698.1:0-10312 GCA_033124195.1 Coracias cyanogaster | reverse complement strand
CAGAGAAGTGGAGGAGGCCCCAGGCCTGGAGTCATTCAAAGTTAGGCTGGATGAGGCTCTGACCAACCTGACCTAGGTAGATGTCCCTACTGTATTGGAGGTTGGACTAGAAGACCTCTAGAGGTCCCTTCCAGCCTAAAACACTCTGTGATTCACCATAGCCACTCTACTCAAAAGAGCTCTGCCATAAGAGTTTCTAGTTTACAAAGAAAAATAAAATAGCAGGTGTTAACACTGAAGAAGAAAATTGGGACAGAAAATTAAGGTTATTAGGGAAGCTAGAATTATAAAAAGGCCAACAGAGAGTAATTTCAGAAATCACAGTTTAGCAGCAGAGCAAATAAACAAAGAAGCCTATGACTGAAGTCAACAAACTAGAAAATATTCTAGCAAAGTAATAAAATGTGAGGTTCCAAATGAACCCTGGTTACCTAACACCTGTGTTCTTTCTCTTTTGGCACATGATATATAGCCAAACTCACCACCTCACAGGAGTAGACAGGCATGTCTATAAACATAGAAAAACAGACTTACTCTAGGTATCTTCAGTTCTTGGGACTGGATTGAGGTTTTGATACAAAACCTGCCTGTCTGGCGGCACATCATTGTGTGAAGTGATACTGGGACCTGTTCATGACCTTTTCCTTTACCTGAGGATGCAGTGGCTGACAGAGTAATGTGTGCCAGGTTTTGCATTTAGCCCCAGCCATGCTGACCTGCAGAACTGGGAAAGGAGCCACCTTTGCTTTCACCTGCCGCACTGCTGCCTGGCACATTTGCAGGCAGGGAACATAATGACCCCAGAAAGATTGCTCTTCCCACTGTCGTGGTACTGGCTGCAGGGGTAAGCAGTGCAAAGACACTAGGGTGGGACAGGGACACTCTCAGGTCCCATTTTTCAGAAGGGCTATACAGGATAAGTGGTCTACTTAGAGGGCAAGGGAGAAGATGTCCCACAGATGTGAGGTGCAAAGAACCACGTCAGGTGTTCTCTGCCCACAGAGGCTGTGGCCACAGCAGAAGTACCTAGCATTACAAATAATTAAAATGAAAAACTAAGGCAATCTATATAAACCCAGCGCCTTAGATGAACTCTTCTGTGCAGCATAACATAAAGTCAAGGTAGTGGGCAGCAGGAAGAGTTGAACGTCAGCATTTCACAAAAAAAACCCAACCTGCATTACAGCCTCTAGGCTATAAGTCAGCTCTGCTGAAGCAATGACGTAGATTTTAAGGACAGCAAGAACTGCTACAATAATTGTGTAGCCAGACCTCCTGTGTAACACAAGCCATAGGATTTTATCCATCAGTTCCTGCAGCCGTAACGCCTACGATTCCCTGCCGCAGGGGAGGCTCCTTACAAACCCCTTTCAAATGAACTCTCGGCAGGACTCTGATGGGAATGGACAGATATTAGAAAAAATACATTTGTTTGCTTTTCTAAAAGGAGCATCCAGGAAAGCAGTTGCTAATCACTAGTGTAAGACTGCATCACTGGTACTCAGTGAGCATCAGGCAGTCAGGCTCCGGCTGAGTGGCGAAACCAGGGCAGCAGTCACACTGCTCTGCAGCAGGACTATAGCTCTTTCCTACTTAGCTGACATTCATGTTGCCTTCCTCTCACCCACTGAGTATTATCATCACAGAGGCTGGAGTCTGAATGTGTTTAATGCTTTCTTAGCCACAGATCATTAGTAACCAATTCCACTTTCCACTAAGTCCCAATTGTTTTTATACAATACAGGAGTCCTTTTTTTCCTCTCCCCTCCCTCTTCTTTCTTCTTCCTTTTTCCAATTTTCTTGTGGTAAAACAGTCCTGTCTGAAAGTAGTAAGTGTCTTTCAGAACTTAAAGCCTTAATGGTAGGCATTTGGAAAAGAAGCTCTAAAGGCACCATTGTTCCTCACTTTGGCTTCACTACTGGCTCACTGTCCACACATATAACGCCAAGATTTTTCCCACAAAAGTAGCAGTCCTCAGATAGCCAAAACTCCACATTAACTGCTCAGTTTTATTTATTGCTGGAGGAAGCTAGCAAAGGGACAACTCTTAGGTCAATTGGGAGGCCACCATGAACCCAGTGGACACTCAGCTAGGTATGGGAGGAATACAGATGAAGCAATTACTTGGGTAATTATACCCACCATGAACAGCTATTCTTGCTTTCTGGATATTCCCACTCTACTCCATGATAGCCTCTTCTTCTCTATCAAAGGTTTTCTGGTTCACAAACCTGCTTTCCACAGCTCTGCATCTCAATGTTCACATGAGGCCTGAAACAAGATTCCAGCTTTTCCCACGTCTGTTGGACTGTGGTATCCAGAGCAGGAAGAGAAAGGGGTCCAATCCTACTGCTGCTACTTGCTCTCTTTGCAAGTTCCAGCTATCCATTAGCTACTGACTGGCAGCTGTGAGAAAGTGGTCAGCACCTGTGGTGGGCTGCTGGCTGGGCTAGGTAGCATTTCTCAGTAAGCTGCTGGAAAAAAACAGGACATCACCACCAAGGGCCTGCCAAACAAACAGGCCATCAGCTTTTGCCTGCAGGATACATTTGGATTTCTCCACACAGAAATGCAGATCGGACTTGGATCTCACTCTGTGGCTGCAATGGACAGCGGGGGACCCAGGGGCAAAGCAACCTAGGGGATTACCCAGATGGTGATCTCCACTTCCACTACTGTTCTCAAAGGAGTAAAAAGCAAATGACAGGGCTCACCCGCTCCTGGAGGGACAGTGCAAAGTACTGTACCGTATAGTTCAAGCTCTCAGGTTGTCAGTCTCCGGCAGAGACAGGACTCCACCATGCCTCACCGCTGTCAGTCCAGTGGGCACTTTGGGATACATGCAGCCCCTGCTGTCTACAGCAATATTCTTCCACTACAGTTGCAAAGGCAGGGTAAGAAGCCATGGCCTCCTCTGTAGCCAGTGCACCAGAGTACCAGTCAGTGCCATGCCAGGCCATGCCCCACCACCAGCAAGAAACCACCGCACGTTCGCTGCTGTTAGCCCTGAGTAGGGGCAACTGTCCAAAGAGCACAGAGAAAAAAAATAATAAAGTCCCTAACCCCACCACGGCTAAATGTCAGTGCCCATCCTTGCACTTTGTGGGGAAGAAACTTCTTTCAAATTCTGGTTCCCATTGCAGAGTCCCCAGGCCTACAACCCTCAGCCGTGGCAGACCATTGCAGTGAGGCGTTAATAGCTGTTGATGTGTAATCCATCCCTGAAAGAAAGAAACTGTGCAAATGAGTAAAGACATCCACACCCCCACAATCAGCAAGGCTTGCTGCGCCTGAGGAGCGCTCCGCTGCTTGTCTTGCTGGGGAGCACTCCCCCTCCCCAGCCCAGAAGCACCCTGGCGCATGGTTGTTTGTCCATTCCCAGACCGCCCTTCTCCATCTTTCCTGTATATAGGGATCTCTGTGTGCAGAGGGAGCAGGACTCCTCTAAGACCTCTCACAGCTGCTGGGCATGGCTAGGGGAGGGGAGCTGCAGGGGGGCAGGGGTGGCAGTGGGGCAGCCTCCTCCATCTGCCAGAAGAATGAGGGAAGAGGTGGGTCTGACCCAGGCACATGGCTCAAATCCTGCCCACCTGCTGGGGCACGATGTCAGCTGAAGCCCAACAAGGGCCCTATTAATCCTGCCTGTTCAGTGGGTTTCTCTGTCTCCATCCATCTGACTGAGGAGATCTCACTGAGGAATTTTCATCTGTGGTTTGCTAAGGGTTTCTCCCCAAAGAATCATGATTTAATTGATGTTATTATCTTCGTAAAGCTGTCCAGAGTGTTTTTCCTGTGGTTATTTAAAGCTTATCTAAAACACACTGATAGCTGTGGAATGCCTGGTTAAAACTGCAGTCCCGGTATGCCAGTAGAAGAGTGTGGTAAAAATAATAGGCCTCTTAAATCAATCATCATCTTTCTGTAATTTATTGTATTGTTGTATTTTTTGATCCATGCATGGCATGCACAGCACATCATTACAGAAGAAATGCAGTTAGAAACTATATAAACGGAAAACTGCAGACTGAGTTACTGTCAGTCTTTCATGGAAAAAAGGATAACTTGGCAAATAATAAAAATCACACACTATAATTTTAAAAAAGACCCACTGATGAGATACCTTACTGTAGAAAAAAAGTTCTCCAAAATGTGTCCCTAAAACTTTGTACACTTTGCTGTTGAAAAATTATTTTAACATCTCTTGATCAGTAACAGCTTATAACAGGATATCTGTTATCATAACTGCACACAATATCATTATGTATATAATTTATATATATTTTATATGTGATGAAATGTGTTTCAAAAAGATGGAGGATTTTTTTTCATGCAAATCCCATGTTTCATCATATTGCAAGTGACTGATGCATAAAGGCTTGGAAATCTACAGGAGGAGATTAAACGTCTCAGGATCAGATATGAGCAAATAGTTCACTACAGGATAGTTGTTTTCTCTTTAAATAAACTCTTTTTGTTTATGTAAAGAAATAATTTCCAAGCAGGTCATTCTCACTATGAATTTGTTCCTAATTGCTTCAGGAATTTTTTGTGAAAACAAATTTTAGACAGTGGATTTACAAACGGATCAATCATTCAAAATGCTTAGCTACTGCATTATTTCTACTCTGCAATTCACTCCCCAATTTGCAAAGTCAAAAGAAGTATCTACCAGAGTTTTGAATCTCTCAAGATCACTTTGGATAAAGATAAGGGATAAGAAAAGTTGAGGAATTAAGTGTTGCTTCATGTCTTTTTATGTCCTCCTTCTACACAATCACCACAGCCCCTTGTCACTCAGCCCCTTACCTGCAGATTGATCCCCAGGTGGTGCATTCCTTTGTAACTTGTCCAGGGAGAAGAGGTACATCACATTTACGAACTAGTGGGCTTTACTTCTCTTTTCCCTTCATGTTCTTCCTAAGCCATTTGCATCAGTGAGCACCTGTCTGCCAAGGATGCAGCCTAACTCTGCTCTGGTGGGTTTAATTACCCAAGTTCCTGTGCCACATCTTTTGCAGGACATTGGGAAACCTCCCTCTGCCCATCCTGCACTGTGCCGCACTACAGACCACTTCATACATTTGTTTGTGAACAGCATGAACTGACTTTGATGACCTCCCTCCTCCAGAAGGATCTACCATCCCCAGAAATTTGCTTTAGTAGTTGGTTTTGTGACTGCTTGAGCTCTCTTTAACTCATAAATAAGCTTTGGAAAGGATCTGTTGAACATAAGAGACAAGGCTACACAGAGCTCTTCCAATGACGGTCAACTCTTTGGGCTGCAAAACTTCCAGGAGCAGGCCATGGCCCCCTCCTCTGCTTTTTTTTCTGTATAAGTCATAGAAAATCAGACTTTCTGTTATAGCTACTGCTGAGAAGGAAGTGGCAGTGTGTGGAGTAGCAGCCACAGTTGATTTCTCTATTTTTAGGATCCATTGTGCCATTTTTAGGATCCACCATTGCACCTCTTCAGTGGCTTCTGGAGCTGTAGTCTAGGCTTTCTGAGGCTTTTTCTCTCGTTTCCTGAGCCAGCCCTACCCAGATTAGCTTGGGCCTTTTTCTTTAACTCTGGGCTTTACCATGATTTATCTCCATATCCTCCTCTTTAGCAATTGAGTGTTGCCTAAACTTCTGTGAACTCTGCAAAAGAACTGGTGAAGGGTGATTCAAATGCCTGAGATTAAATACTTGGATACAGTTACTCTAGCGAGAGATGTTGCTGTAATATCTGGTATACAGAAGCAAATATCACAGAAATATTTTTTCCCCATGGAACAGTTTCATTACCCTGGCAAATCCCTTGAAACCAAGAAAATGCCTATGCCACAGACCTAAGAAAGACCTGTATTATGAGCGCGTCAAAGCTGGGCTGGTCATAGTCTCCACCTTACCCCAGAATGATTCTTCATTCAGGGTCCCCACGCAATGGAATAAGGTGAGGAATTGAATAAAGAAGCAAGAAAAGACGTGAGATTAAGTGTTGTGAAAGTCCATACATGATTGTCCTTTGGGAATGAAGGCAAATGTACCCCACAATAACATCAAGAAGTAAGTGGAAAGTTCACTGATCCCAGACAGACCCATGGTGCCCCTCTTTCATGAGAGACTCGGGATTTAACAACACCATTACACCAAGAAAGAGTTCTCCTTACCAAGAAATATATTCCTCTTCCAGTGCATTGAAACAATTAGGTAATTTCTTTCTCCGTCCCTACAAATTGAATCCCTCAATAGCTCAATTTCTGCAAGTGCCATTGTTTTCTCAGGCATGTCAAAAGTCATTTTGCTGAGCCACCATGCTCTCTGAGTAACCCGTGCATCTCCAGCACCTGAGTGTTCAACGCTACAGCTATTTCTTGAGTTGTGCTTGGACGTGTTTCAAGTTGACATTTTAGATTGCATAACTCCTAGCGCAGCACTGCAAAGATGTCTCCTCCCATTTCATCAGAGAGTGACCTGCTGTGGCAAAGGCTATTACTTCCTTTGAGAGTATCGAGTCTGTTGTGCCTCATCGAATTATACAGATTCCAAGGATAGAAAAAGTAACTGCTGTGTGCTCTGGGCTCTGAACTTTTCAGTACAATGCATCTGGAGATCCTTCATCTACATATGCAGCTCTAATGTCACATCTCCTTGACAAACACTGCATGCATTGAATCCTACTAACATAGGATGACAGACAAGTAACAATAGGAGCTGCGTTGACTTGGTGCTTGTCTCATCCTAAAATAAAATACTGTGTGATGGACTAGCCACAGCTGCGCATTTACAAAGAGCAGTCTGTGGCTTCTAAACACAGCAGCTGAGAAGTTGAAAAAAAATAAATCTCAGCTTCCCCCTCCCTACTCATTTCCACACACACATGTTAGATCTGAGGCCAAAATCCAACAACTAATGTAGGCATGTAAGTAAGAGTGATCTGACTTCTGGGAGGTACTGAGCCCTGGCACCGTCCAGGGACTTTACTGCTTCAAAACTGTGTTTCAGAGGCTCTGAAAATTTGGTACATTTGAGCAGATGCTTTGAGTTTTTAACAGTTCAATCTCTTAATTTGTTCTTCTGGAAACAGTTTAATTTGAGAGTATAGACAAAAAAAATCAAACATACAAAACCAGACATTTGGTTTCTGTAGCATTAATCACACTGAGCACTACCAGTTGGCAGGTGTTGCATATCATAGTACAGAATGGGGAGTGGCAGGCTGTGCAGTGGCAGCACTGCCTTCCCACCAATATGACACAGACCATGTGCTACAACAGGCAGTGCTAGCATGGGACGACTGATCCCACTCAACTCTCAGAAACCCTTTCTGAGCAGTACCCTCCCTTCTCCAGGTAGCTCATAGATACTAAAGACAACTGCTTTTCAAGTCAGGGCTGATCACCCAGAAGCCCAGGGGTGCAAATAAGCAAACCTCCAGTGGGCTCTGGATCAATCTGAGGAAGAAAGAGGGTGATGCTGAACCCAAAGGGTGAATTGCAGTCATCTACATTTTTTTCCCCTTGCCTCACTCTGCATGTTGCCTGTAGCTAAGGTGGCAGCAACAGACTAATGCTTGCCTTCAAGGGATTAGAGGAGAGTCCTTAACTGTTTAAAGAAAGCTTAAAAAATTGTAATTCTTGAGCGACTTTCTGAGGCTGGTCACTGAAGGTTACACAGGTCTAGATGAGAAGTTGTATAATCCTGTTTTTCAAATGTCAGCAGGAAAAAAAGTAAAATTCTCCTTTTGGCTTTTTCCAACTTCTGAGTAAGCTGATGCAGCACAGATCAATATATTCTTGAGACAGCATTCCATAGAAAATGTAAATCATAATGTTATCTGATATTTGGGTTGTACAAACTCAAGCAAATTGCAGAAACTATAATCCTGAGCTGTGAATCACTGCTGTGGATCTAATCGCTACGACTTTGTTATGTCCATCAGTTCCACCGTTTGCAAAGCAGTGGAAGTATGGATTACACAACTTGTACTTTTTGCCTCTAACATGCCTTGATGGTAAGAAAGTAGTGTGAGCAAACAGTTAATCAGCAGCCAACCGTGGTAGCTAGTTTCTCTCTGCTGTGTGCAAATATCCTCACCTCTCCACAGAGAACAGTTTGGAAGTTCACAGCCAGTACACACCTACATAAACCACAACATAGGAGCAAGCTGCTTAGGAGCTGTAGTTAGAAAGAAGCTCGCTAATGCAACAAATGGTCAAGCAGACAACACAAACCAATAGAAGCCGAACTATTTGAAGCCTGATACGAAACAAAGGGCCTGCCTTCTCAAATGAGGGCCAGGGCTGCAGAGCCCAGACAGAAACACATACCAGCTGGCCAGTCATGCAGAATGAAATCCCCCAAAGACTAGTTTCATCATAAGAAGCAGCTGACTGATCACAATTGACAGGATGGCTGACGAGAGGGCTCATTCCTTGGGTTCCTCCCTTGGTCTCAGCTGACATGAGCCACCACTTCTGTCATGAGAGCCTCTGGTACATGTCTGCGTGGCACAAAGTCATGTTCATGGGGCATTAGACCTATTTCTTGGCACATGAGTCAAGAAGAAATTCCTGTTTCAAGCTGGCAGAAACCAGTGAAGTAAAAATCTCTGCATCCCAAAACATGCCCTGAGCAAGCCTTCAGATGCTTAGGGAACATGAGTAGGTCTGCCCTTCTGCTGGGATGGAGCAGTGCTTTGACACACAGCTTTAATCTCACCCATGGTGATAAATGCAGGTGACATCACATGTGTGCATTACTATCTCCATCACTGCTGCCATGATTTTAGGCCCTACATTTGTACATTTGCAGAGATGCAGGTCTGAATGGTCATGCCTGTATTTTATCAGTGCCTTTATGAGCCTTTCTAAGCAGACTGCTACAGACATTTTAGTTGTTCAAAGTGTGAAATCTCACAGCCAATGCATGATACAAGACAGGAATGCAGAAGGTCCTGGGAAGCGAGGAAATCCACAGAGTCAGAAAGGACTTTCTTGTAAGGTGAGGACTTTGAACAGGAACAAAACAGAATCCTTTAATGTGAACATTTCTTCAGAAGGCTGGCAGGATACTCCAAATCCACACAGGCTGCTGATATGAACAGAGCACCCTGGAAAGTCCTTGTAAAGCAAGTGACAGGATAAACCAGCTTACAAAAACCTGGATGCAAGAGGGGAGGATGTCTGAGAAACATGCAGCAAGGGAGGGACTGTCAGCTGGAAAGTCTGATTCTACATAATGACTCTAATAAAATTAGGAGAGTCACCCAAAGACCTCACAGAAAACAGAGACTTCAGCATCCACATGCTTTTTGGTTTGCCTGTGTACTGGGTAAAGTTCCATATTTACGTATAACTCACCCACTCTTCTCAGAAGACCCACACATTTTAAATGGTTCTGTAATTATATTTCTTCATAGTAGCAGACGGTTTTAAAAAGAATATCAGGCAAGCCAAGAGAACAAATTCTTCTTGGACAATTTCCCATCCCTGTTATTTTCATTAAAAAACAGGGAGGGCATTGGTGCACTGAGACTATGGCTGTTTGCACTATATGCCTGACTCAGGAAACAAGCAGTTTGTTATTATGGTTATTTCTGGCAATTCAGGCCATTACTGCTCTGAAACATAAAGCAATTCCTATTTCACCTCAAGTACTAGCCTACAGATTCAAAATGTGTGTGGTAAGTCTTAATCTACAGGGTGTCCCACCTGGCTGACTAGGAAATAAATCCACACAGAGCACAGCAAAAAATTACAATAAGTTGCCTGCATCAATTCAGGCCATGTTTATCAAGTGATGGCTTATGAGTGCTGTATACTGAAAATACACAGGTGCTGGGTATTGTGAATTCTAAGCCACTGCCCATTATTTCCCTTTATCCCAAGTTCCTTAAAAAAAGGCTAGATCCTTGGCTGCTGTCAATTAGTAGAGTCTCATTCAAGCTGATGTTGAATTAATCAGGTTAAAGTTGTGCACCCTGACTCAAGCAGAACAATCTCTCCCCCCAGGTTGTACTGAAGAAGCCCATCTTTGTTTAAGCATTCAGCTTTACAAAGGCTTTAAGATCCATATGCTCACAAAGACTGTGAATTTTGTGGGCATCAATGCAGATTGTGTACACCAGATTTGGAGATATTTACATAAGTGGCTCCTAAGAAGAGTATACAACCAAAGATGTGGGGTAGGTAGTGGCAGTTTCAGTGGCTGCAAATTGAGGCTGTGGTTCTTGTCTCTCCCCACATTTCACAGAATCACAGAATCATTATGGTTGGAAAGGACCTCCAAGGTCATCAAGTCCAACCTTTGTCCTAGCATCTCTCTAAC
>JAVSBS010019697.1:8183-56817 GCA_033124195.1 Coracias cyanogaster | reverse complement strand
CACCCCCTCCCTCCCTCCCTCCCTCCCTCCCTCCCTCCTGTCCTTTCCCTGCCCTCAACTCCCTTGCTCCTCTGGCCTCTCATAATGCTCTCTCCACAGCCTTCTTTCCTCCCTGGGATCATCTGATACCTGTGCATCTTTTTCCTTTCTCGCCCTGTCACTGAAGCAAACCCAAATTTGGTTCTGGAATTTCCCTGATATTTGCACTCATGGCACATCCTGTGAGGGGCATGTACCCAAAGCTCCTGCAACTGTGCCTGGCAGACAAATGTAGCTGTACAGCTATAACGCCTGTCACGTGAACACATCTTTCTCCCACTCTCCAAGGCTTTGAGCTATGTCCGCTGTGTATAGTAGGTTCTAACAGTACAGGCTTTAATAGCCACCTGGTGAAGGGTTTATTGAGGTTTTTTTAAATTTATGAGTAAGGATCTGAGAACTTTATTGCCTAATTCTTTGTGGTCTTGCTCAATAGATTTTTGATTTACACAGGGATTTTAACTAAGAGTGCAATTCTTAAAGTCAATTAAATTAGGGTGTCTTTTTCTCAGGGACACTTTCAGATCGATCTCAGCCTGGTTTATATTGATTTTTTTACTTGCAGAATTCAACCTATGTTGCTAGCTTCAAATGAGCACAAGTATGCCTGTGTGAGGATTTGCAAGAATTTAATGTAAGGGTGGAAGCAAAGCACAGACAAAGTGAGAAGCTGCAGCACTGTTACCAGAGCAAATCAACGTCCTGAAAGTGGGGCTCCATCACCTGGAGCTCCATTAACTCCTGCTGAATAAATAGTTGCCTGGCATGGATACAGAGTGCTTTCTCAGTCTATTTATTAGAATTTGGTTTTGAGGGAAGGGGAGAAGAGATTGGGGCTATGAATCTGAACTCCAGTGGTAACTAAATAAATCCAGTATATTCAACCTAAATATAGAGTTATTCCTGGGGGGGCAATAAGAAATATACTTCCTCCACTGCATGGCCAAAGTTTAAGCTTTAAGTTTGTGTCTGTGCTCTGTGGACTGTGCTAGGAAGATATTTCCACTTCCCTACCCCCAAGGTCTTAAAAATAAAAGCTTAGTGAGCACAATGGCATATTGTAAAGATATTTGAGAAACTGGCCAATCACAAGACTATCACAATGAATATAGTTTAAGCTCATTAAAAGTAAGGTTTCTCCTCTGTCATGCAATGACATAGCACACAGCTTTGGTGTCACAGCAAATAGTATGAGGCAGAGTTTCCAAAGGCTGCAGCAGTTCAGGAAGGTTAGACAAGGACTGTACAGTGCCTTTTAAATTCTTGCACCTATTAAAGCAGCAGCCCAGCATTGCAAATTAGTGTAAGCCACAGGAAGGAAACAGAAATCAGCTCCATATGACATTTTAGGTAGTGGGAGAAATAAATGCCACCCCCCCAGACTCTGGGTAGTGATCTGTGGCAGTACCAGCATAGCTATTTCGGAGGAAGTAGCACTGTCTCTGAAAGAGAGAGGGGGAGTGATACCAGGCAGATGGTCTAAGCACCCTTATGTGACAGACTAGCCAGGATGGAAATGATAAAAAGCCAAGTTCACAAGCCAAGGGTTAATTGGTTATTTTGTTTACTCTTTACATTAAAAACTCTGAAAATTAAAGGGCTAAAAGGGACTGCAGTGATTCTGGGTTTCCAAGCACTGCAATAATATGGCTATTTAAGGTTCTGTCATCGTTCGGATTTAATGAGAACATTCCTATGAAAGACACAATTCACTTGTGGGCAGCATGTGAAGCCAGCCCGATCTTGAGGGATCAGTCATTTCTACTGCTGCTAGTTCCCACTACACCCATAGGCAATCCACTGTTAAGTCTCTTCATGAGTTTGTATTTACTCTGCACTGCAGCTTGAATATGGACTGGGCCTCTTTTTAGAAATGATGGCACAGACAGGCACCCATTCCTGTTTGTAAGCAGAAGCCAGTCAGCATGGTTGCCTAAAATGTTCTGTCAAAATCAGCACTTGAACTATAGCCATGCTTTCCATTTCACCCTGTTTGCCAGCATGAGTGAAGAAGCGCAATGGATTTTTCTCCTGGAACGGAGTCATCACACTTCATCACTGCCTTCTTCACACAGCAGAGGCAAGACAAAGCTGCCAGCAGCCACCACAAGTACTCCCCTGTCCCTTGGAAGTCTCATGGCAAGGATGTCTCCTGAAAACCTCAGATCAGCACAGCTGGCTGGCAGCACCCTAAGGATGTACATGTACTGAAAAGCCCTTCTGACAGTCAAGTGCGAATTAAGGCAGCCTGTAAATTACGTTCTCTGGCTTGCCCAAAGGGCAGAGACAAGCCTGGTCTGAACGGCAGGGCTGTGCAGCCAGGAATTTACAAATAGATCGTGACGCACAAGGACCATGCGTACTGCACGAGGTCATACCTCTTCACCCCTTTGCTGGTAAATATACCACAGAGAGTCTTAACACAGAGGAAGGTGCAAATTCATCATCAAAGCATATTAACTTAGCCAGTCTCACAAAGCTTTCTTGGAGCCACAGGAATATTAGGATTTCTTTAACTATAGAGGGTATAGATGTGATAATTAAAGCTTTGTGTGTGAGGCAGGAGTTGTTAGCCATTGCCTGCAGATGCCTGGGATATGAAGTCCATTTCACAAGTGTCAAATGTACAGTCTAGGTACAACAAACAGGTATGCCTGCTTATGTCTTTCTCTATAGTTTGATACTATCTTTGGTTAATGAGAAAGAATTCATTAAAATAAGTTTTTTTGGTTTTCTAAGTAAACCCAGTCTTGTTCAGCTGATCTCCAGAGTACTTACAGCAGCCAAAATCTGCAAGTTGTCCATGAATGTAAGAAGTTATTTTCAAAAAAGTCACTGTTCCTGGTGTCAAAATTGTTTTAAGCACCTTGAGGCACGCAAAGTAGTAGGGAGATATGTATTGGGATTATTCTCCAGAAGTCGGGATTTTTCTCTGTACCACCATCATATCTGGTGCCTTATTTGCATTTTAAGAGCCTAAATACATTGCTAAAAAAATGGGTTTTAGCAGCTGTTGAAAATCAAATGCTTTGTATTCTCATGGATAATTCTGAAAGTGAGATATTTGCTCCAAGTGAAAATCTGCACTACCACCACAGATTAGGCAGCTGGCTGCCCCTGAAACAAGCCAAGTCACTCAAAAAATCCCCACCTCACTCCTAAGTCTTAGGAAATGCTTTCCCAATGTGTCTTCCCAGAAAGTGCAGGGCAAACTGACTGTGGGGAGCCAGGTCAAGTGTAGTGCTAAGGCAATGACACCTCTGTGCAGCTTAAGCCGTGTAGCATGGCCAGCTCCTCAAAAAAGCACTGAAAGGGGATGGAGTCACTAGTACTGGCATTAAAGAAAGGAGAGAGGCCTTTTACTGAGGCTGCGATGATGGTCTTTTAAACCTTACAAATGGTAGTTAAGTATGTTTGAGAGAGAAACACACAGCACGGTAGCAACTGCCATTTCAAGCAAGTCTTTTTTTCTGTTGCAGAGTGAAGTCTGTAGAGAATGTGCAGATTCAGAGGTAGAAAAATCTGCATGTATCCTAAAAAAGCATTAACATTTTTAATGGTGTATGCTTTTTCTAGTTAAACCAGTGCTTTAATGCACCTGTAAGATGGAGAATGCAGAAGTAAACCAGAAAGTGTATTTTAATGGCGGTGACCAACTAAACCTCTGCAAGAAGAACTTGAGAAGGGATACAGGAAGGAAACAGTGTGACTGAATGGGATCTTGCAGTATGTGTTCACAGGACACAGGGAGAAAAAAGCAGTGACTACACCTTGGGCTGGAAAAGGAGCCAGCACATCTGTGTTGAGAGGTCTTGCTCTGACCTCAACAGCCACAGCAAGACAGACAGCTCTGAGAAATTTTGGGGGCATGTGTGTCCTAACTGATAAACTTAATGAGCCAGAAAAGGCAATGGAGCAGCAGAGGACTTATGATGTTACTTATAACCTTAACGATGCTTCAGAAGGGGAATAGTGCTCCATTAATGTAAATCCATATTGGTAAGCAAATGCATTTTTTCATCCTTACGCCCTGTTTAATAATAAAACATACTCTAAGATAAATTCTGGGCTAATGGATTTCACTCTATGGAAGTTACCTGAGAAGCAATGCAACTTTATTAAGAGGTACACAAATAGCAAATAAGAAAGCAAGTTTACTGTCAGCATAATTAAATTCACCCTGCAGGATTCTACAGCAGTGCTTGAAAACATTTAAAGGTTTACAGTACAGTCTGAAAAACACAGTTGTTGGCAGTCTACAACTTTGGGTTGTAGTGTCCCCTCAAGTGTGCCTGGCAATCTGCTACAGACATTTCTGCAGGAACCTGGATCATGAAGGTAACCACAGGTTGATATTCTCCAGAGCTACTTTTATCTTAGTCAAGCAAGACACCTAGCAGTGCTCTTATGTAGCTTCACTCATCAGAGAACTATCTGTAAAAGACAGATGTATAAATGTGCATGTTATTATGATTTTGAAGATTCCTTTTTAAAGGGATATTGCTAACACTTGAAAAATGCTTACTATTTTTTTCTTTCTTTCTTTTCTGAAACCATCACAAGTAAGGTAGCAGAAGAGAGCAGCTCTTGGTGGGGAGAGAGCAGAGGGAACCTCTTTCCCCTTGTAAATTCCAAGTCTTAAAACACTAGAATGTGCTAAATATGTTTAACTACAGGACCAAGTAGTCTGTATTTTAAGTGACTTTCAATTGTTTTCTTGTGCTTTATACCTATTTCTTTTCTAGTTAAGCACTATGTTTACCACAGAAACTTCAGGGCAGAAAGTGAATCCTTGCTATGGACCATTCATTCTTTCCTTCACTTCATGTCACTTCATTTCACTGAGAAACTTACATTTAAGCATCTTTTCAGCACAGACACCTGTTCTCAGACATAGACAAGAAAATAATTTGTGGCTCCTAGTGGAGGAGACTTGAAATAGCTACAGGGAAATGCAGCTATTAGGTGTTTCCCAGGATATAATCTTTCTGAATGTACTCTTAATTACAATTGGGGGCATGCATGTATGTTTTATTTTTAAAGGAACTGTAGATCTCTCAGTTCCTTCTACTGCAGGTGGGTCTGGAGTATGTGCAATTGATACAGCAAAACCCTGACATTTTGGGCTTTAATGCATTTCCACTTTAAATAAACACCCTTTACAGAGTGTTTAAACACTAATTTAACTATTCAGTTATACTCTAAGATCATAAGACCGTACTATCCAGGTGTTATCACCTCAGTGAGGAAATAATGCATTTCCAGCCCTGGAAAGCAAAGGATAAAAGTAGAGCAGGCACATCACTGTGTCTGCACTGGTCTAGCTAAAAGCAATTAGCTGAAGTGGAGTGATCCTTAGAGCCAAAGTGAAGCAGAGCCAAGGCAACCATTGTTTCAATGAGATGTAGTAGCAATTAATTCCATATAACATATCAAAAGAGAAGGTAAAATTGAAAGGAAGCATCTGAAAGAGGTAGGATGAGGGAAAAAAGTTACTGTAGTCTTAAATGAGTCTGTCTTCCCACTTTCAGAAAATAATTTGAAATATTGGATGATGTGTGTGACAGATAGATGAGCTGTGGCAGAAAAACCTTTTTGGTACAGAGGTGCTGAATTCAACACAGTATTTGCTTACTAGTCAAGAGCAGTTCTATTTTGCTGAAATAAGGCATGGATCACTGACAATAGTAAAGAACAAAGGGATCCATTTATATTGCTGCAGAAGTCTACTGTTTGAGTAGACTTTTATTACATGCATATTTGGGAGAGCAGGCAGAAAAATAAAAAGTAGTGTAACTTACACAACCAGTGTAAATGTTAAAATTATTATTTTTAAATGTATTGTGTATCTTTTATTCAGTTATGCTTGCACAGAATTAGTATAAAGTGCTTTCAAGCAAAATTGTCCTTCCACTTGCATCACTGGTATCTTCCTATGCCTTGTGTATCCTGAATACACAGACACATCTGACCTCAGATAAGGAACAAGACATTGAGATTGCTCTCTTGAAATGAAACATTGACCTACCGAATCAGTAGACATGTAGTCCATTTCTATGGGATGTGCTTGGGTCAAGATTGTAGCATGATTCAACTGGATACTGGAGATATTTTTATTGAATAAAATTTGTATTGGTTAGGAGTCCAATGTTAATATATATAACAACCAAGTGTGCACTTAAGGATGATAAAAATATGCTTTTCCAAGATAAAAATAATATCCTGATCCCGGGAAGTAGGATGAGTTTTTTAAAGGGAGAAAGAATTAGATTTTTCTTCATTCATCTAAGCTGGAGCTTTTCCATTTTAAGCTTCTGCTGTCAGTAGCTCTGCTGGAGACAGAGCACTAACATTTATGGCCTCATCTGATGCAACGTAAGAACATCTTTATGAAGTACCAGTATCAAATCCAGTAAGGAGGAACCTCTTTTAGACAAATAACAGAGCCTTAGGCCTTAAGTTAAAATACAGAGGGGAAAAAGACAGTTTCACTGTGGGTAATGCTCAAGCCCTGGACCTTTGTTGTGTTCCAAAGGCTCAAGATGGAGTAAAAGCTCAAGACCTCCTACAGGGGCCTCCTTTGACATGTCGGTTCCCTCCTGTTAATTGCACCAGTATCCCTACTTGACAGAAAAGAAAATTGCTCTAGAGCTCATGGTCCTCAATGGCATGTGGTGCTGGTACCACTTTAGATGCCTCACTGAATTCCTGTCATGTTATTGTAGTCCTCTCTGGCTATTTTTATAGCTCAAGAAATTCAGTGATAATATTTTTCCTCTTTCCACATCCATGCAGGTTTTACCTGTGTTTCTGCTAACTTTTTAAGTCCTTTCCTAGCTTCTCCTAATTCTGATAAAAGTAATGTGCTCTGTCCAGCTCATATACTGCTAGGTATTTATTCAGAAGTTTGTCTGGAAGCAATGAAAGCTGCATACTCTGCAGTACAGTTAATGTATGCTCATGCTTTTTCTCCATTATTTAAACTCCCTGGAGAAGATAGGTTGGTCTAACTCCCATTTTAGTACATTGCTTCTATGATTCAATGTGGAAACCAAAACTTCATATCTATATATGCTGAGTCTGAAATATTATTCTTGTTTTGGTAGGTATGGATCAAACAGCCATTACCAGAAGTGGAGCCTATCCCAGCTTCCCCAGCTACCCCAGGATTTCATACAGACATCCTCAAAACTTTGATAGATACCCAAATGAGTAGCTCATGTGGTGCTCCATCTTGCCATAGTTACTTCTCACTGCTTCCCGAGCAATAATCATAATCCTGGCTGCAGGGTAGACACAGGACCCAAGCAAAAGTTTCAGGAAAAAATCAAAGAATGTTCCTGCCTATTTTGTGGTTGCATATAAATATTAATGGACACTTGCAGTTATGGAAACTTTGAGAAATTATGGGAAGGAAAGATCAATGGAAATGACATCAAGTACAATTAATTCAGTTGTAGAGGTTGTATAATTACTTCATCTCATTATGAACACACTTGTGCCTTTATGGAATCCACTAAGACGCCAACTTTGTCTCTGGCCCGTGTGAAAAGTAAGACTTTGTAGGATGTTCAGTAATCTTCAATGTTAATTGGGCTACAAATCATCCAGACAACCTGCCAATGAGCACTCATTTTCCAGACAAAGAACATCCAGTGTACTACATTAAAGCAGAGAAATGGTTTGGAGAAGCAGTTGCTTTCTAGAATTTTATTGTTGTTGTTGTTGTTCATTCCCATTTTAGGAAGTAATGAAAGAAAATCCTATTTTTTTGGTTCATTACTCACTTGGCCTGACATGCAGAGAAAATTTGGTTTCTATTGGTCTGGAATTTCTTCCTGGAAAAATCTGCACAGATTCAGAGTGCTGCTCTGTTGATCTGCCTATATTAGTGGAACATTTCACTTTTTTTTTTTTTAATGTGTTAGTCAATAATCAGCGTATGAGGGGATTCTTGGCCCCACAACATGAAAATGGACTAAATAAGACCTTTGAACTGGAAGACAAGTGGATTTTGGACTGAGTTATTTTCTTCAAGATTCATACTCATTCTAAGAAAATAACTTCTGAGAAATTATGTAAAGTTTCAACTCAGCTGAGCAATGAAGAAGTTAATTTGAAGATTTACTACATGTAGTTTCTTAAGGAAAAGTATATTTGGGTTGTTCAGGCAAGAATCTGAAATAGAGTATATAGAGAAGAAAAGCAGGTACTGTTCATATTCCAGAAAAGACAGCTGGAAATCATTTAAAATTTAGAACTACTGGCATGCATGGTGCCTCCATTAGGTATTGCTATTAGTCAGCACATTCTGACAATCAACCCTACACAATGAATTTGGAAAAATAAATGATAAAGACATACTGAAAGGGAAAAATAAGAGTACAGTTGTCTATACAATATTTCTGATAGATTGTGATTCCAATAGTGTTTCTTCAAACACCTCAGAAGGCTTAAGAAAACTAAGTCAAAAAAATGGTTTTTGTCACTCAAAAAAAAAGTATTTTGGAATGGAAAAAAATCATCGGCGTACTCAAGCATATAGCTCAGTCTGCTGTCAGTTGCAGTGAAACTGGAAAAGAATAAAAAGGCAAGTGAAAACTAATATGGATTTTTTGTTTTAAATATAAGGAAACTAAGCCAAGGAATGATCAAAGCATTATAAGACTCAAAAGGGGCTCCAAGTTTCTCCCGATTTCTCTGATTATTGAGTGGTTCCTCTTCCACAATGAGGATTTTGGTAGCTTTCTTTCACCTGTCATTTTTGACACCATTTTTCTCCTGCTCAACAGCACTAGTCTAAGCAGTGCAGGCTGGAGCAACAGTGTTTACATGATTGTGTTTCTGCATGCTCTGCACAGCACTTTTTGGTGACAGGATCACAGTGCTATTCATCAGGGGCAGGAGGGCTAGCAAAAGAGACAGTAGACCATTTCCTCTTCTTCCCTTCCCCAGCTCAGCCAGGACCATTCATGCTTCTCATGCCAGATATCCAGGGACACACAGCCTTGCCATTTCAGATGGAGATTTGTCCTCTGTTTCTGTACTTCAAGATCCAGTGTGACAAAACACGGAGAAACACTTAGTCGTTCCCTACAAATGCCAGTCTTCTGATGGGATAAGATGAGGGATGGAAACTGCTTTGGGGAGCAGTCGAACTGCTTTGCTGAATTCCAGGGGCTGAATGCAGGTCTTTCACTCTAGTGCAGGGTGCACGAGAGTTTTCCATGCTAGTGGGCAGGGATTGCATCAAAGCATCTTATAGAGAGAAAGCTAAGAAAGAAGCAAGGAAGCTTACTCTTTTGGTGTATTATTTAAGAAAATTAAGAAAAATTCTGGCAGGAATAGAGTCATGGTGACTTGCCTGGTTTATTTTTTATTGTGCCTTGGAAGACTCTGTAAATGCTCTTGCCTTTGATACTTGTATTCCTGTGCTTCTGCTGTTGAGGGAGCCTCATGAGATCCCTCACACATGGTGGCTGGATTTGCAGTGCTGCTCAGTTACATACACTCCTGCTAAGAGCTCTGAAAAGCCAAAATGTGATCGTTCTTCACTGCTCTAGAAGGATGCTGCAGTAGAGGATTTGTAATGGCCACTTTGCACAGGTCTTCTGAGCAAAAGGCAAAGTGCTCCTCACTCCCTCCTCAGCAGCTTTGTGATGATGTTGGTTCTCGTCCACCCCAAGGCCCAGGCAGGCCTTCTCCCAGCTGCCCCTTACACAGTAAAATGGACAGTGATGCAAAGGTAAAAGATCATTTAGTATGTCAATGCCTGTCAGCCCAAGTCAGCCTGACATCAGTATGGAGCAAGAACTCCAGTCATCCACCGCAAGACAGTATTTGTCCAGTTGTCCATCACCACAGTTTCAGGATGGGACAGAGCTTCATAGCTTATAATGCTGCAAAATATTAGTAGTAATATTGGACTAAAGTGACAGAAAGCTACAGAAAACTTGCTTCTGAAGAATGCATACAGCAAGAATATTTAGGTGATCAATACTGTAAAAGAGTAATTCTAGTTTGAAGAAATCATTTTATGGGACTGAAAAATATGTAAGATGTTTAGACATCACAAAACAACACATTTTTAAGAGTTATTTCTGTATCAAATAGAAAATTATTAAGTTTTAAAATATCTGATTGATACCCTTACACTTTTCCCCATTTTTTATTTAAAAAAATATTCGAGTTTGAGTTAGACATTAAATGTTTCAGCTGAACCAAATCTGTCATTTTTGTTGAAAAACAAAAAGCCAGATACAAGGTTCTGTTAATTTCAGCCTATGTCTGTCTCTTTAGAAAATATTGACTGAAAGAATAATAAAACATGCAGCTTAAACACACAGCAAGTCCTCACATTTGAGGCTTCAAAAATTAAGCTGGAAATTTAGAGGATATCGTATTTTCAGGCTTTATTTTGCCTTGAAATGGGATAACCTGGAACAGCTATGTAATATTTTTTCCTTTTTTTTTTTTTTCTTATTTTTAAATTACCTCATCTTTTGATACTTCAGAGCTGAGACTTTTAAGGCTCTTTCTTGGAAGGCTTGTACCAATTCTTATTTTTATTTAAACCAGGGAAATAAAGCTTTAAGAAATTTGATATTAATAAAACCATACTGGCATCAAATAAACAGAATTCATAGCATTAGTGGAATGCAGTAACAAAGTTTAAGGGATTTGAATCTCATCTGAATAGCCTCTAGCCATTCAGGTGTGTGTGCAGACTCTGCATTTTAATAATTTTTTATAGAAAATACCTAACAGGAAACAAACAGGTCATAGGGCAGAAATAACTAATAGCTAATTAAGATACAATCAAATGTTTGTGCTGTGGCCTGCTGCAGCCAGTGGGGACTCCCAAATGTTCATTTCCATGGATCTGTGCTGAGCTGTAACTGTTCAAACATTGCTAGCTTGCAAGCATTTTCTCCTTCGAGCCTCTGGCTGTACACCTTCATCTTATATTCAAATATCAGTAGTTTAAACTGATAGTAGTAGTTTCTGAAAACCCTAGTCTAAAGGGTATTTTTAAAGTTTCCTGATTTGCTTTGAAATTTGACTCCCACTGAAGTCACTAAGCATTTTCCCGTTACTGCTTCATCTGCCTTACCAACAGACAGATGAAACACACCCATTACTAGATTCAGTCTCACAAAACAGGCATCCGAAAGAGATTATAGAGGCACCAGTGTGTGAGTTGTCTCATAGAATTAGTTGTGCTAGACCATATATACTAATTCACAGTAGCATCCTTGAAAGATAAATGAGGTAGATCTGCTAGACTTGTACATGCGCATACACCAAGGAAAAGTTTTGCAGCTTCTCAGGCTTCATAATCCTGTTCATTCCTGGTATGTGAGCTCTGTTATCCACAACACTTTCCCAGAAGGAAAGAGTCTAATTATAATAATTCATTAAGCAAGGCCACACTTGAAGAATACTTTAATACATTTTGGTCCGTTAACTCTCACCTTATGATAAATGACCATATCTTAACTTATACACAACAAGTTTGTTTTTCCATAGCTGCTGGTTGGTTTTGTTTGGTTTTTTAATGAAATAAAACATAGCAAGATTTCCACCAGTAACATTTACTAAGGTTATTCCTAGATTTTAATCAGAACAAATAAAAAACCAAAAACCAAACATTCAAGCAAACCCATGTCTATTTTCTAAGTGCAATAGTTTGATCTGTTCTGTTCCTATTGAGTGTGGGACTGCGAGTAAATTACTGTGTACAAAAAACCTTTATGATATTGGACAAATATGGGAAATTACTTATTACCAGAGGTATTAGGAATAGCAGAAATGGAAACCACAGATTTGAATGCAAAAGGTTATGTACCTAACAGCAATATAGTTGAGTCAATGAAAATATTTTATTTGCCTTATCACTTCCAAGTCTAAGTACTCTACTTAGTCATAGTATATCACTGGAGCAGATCTGAATTTCATACCTGATCTAAATACAAATTAACTTTAAAGCAATACTCCCATTCTTTTTCCTCACCCTCCACACCTAAAAACTGGACAGAACCTCAGCTATTAAGAAATCATGAACTTGCAATGAGAATCTGTATGTGGTAGCTGCATTTACTGTACGAGGTTAACTATGCGTACAATTAAAATAAACTCCATGCAAAGATAGTGAGCAAACTACTAATGGCCAAAAAAAATCTTTAGGTGTTTTCTATAAAGTGACAAGATATTCTGCAGACTTTCATTTGCCATTGTACTAGTCCTTACCAAACAAAATTATTGGAATGCATTGGGTGGCATGGGTTATTCCAGACAATATTGATTTTGTTAACCTTAACTTACTTCGCTGCAGGTGGACCACTTTATAGGAAATACACATAATTGCCCACAAACCTCAACGGCCTTACTCAGCAGTATAAACACTACTTTTTGCCTATTTTTTTAACAGATGGTTAAAATGTTCCAATAATAAAAAGAACACTTGATTACTTGTCAATAATATGTGATTATTGACATTTTAAAACTTCCTTTTAGTTGTTTTTGTGCTGTCTGTTAGCTCAGCTAGACACGATCCCCTGCCGCTGCTGGATGGCATGGCAGGTTTGCTTCTCCAGTCCTCTGGTTTCTTATGATTTTGCCATCAAAGCTCTGAAAAGACTGAAAATTCAAACCTCTTTGTGTCATCTGCAGTTTGCAAATAGAGGGGACAAACTGCAAAACAAGGAATTGCATTTGCTACAAAAATTCCTTTTCAAGAAGTGTTGGAAACTTATTCTTGTAGGCACCAGGAGTTCTGCAGGAAAAGGCAGTGAAATTGTTTAAAAAACCTAACTGTGGATGCACAGGTGCTAACTGGAAGCTTCTATTTCTGTTACACATCAGCCTATAAATCTAGGTAGGCTGAGAGACATCCCATTTCCGGACACTTACATGGAGAAAACAGCCTCCATTCAGCTGTGTCTTTAACTCCCTGCTGGGGGAAGTTGTTATGCAGAGTCACTTGTCAGCAGAAGAAAAGATCACCTTAGTGAAGTTTCTCTAAAGGGACTTAACACTGATGTCACAGAACATGCAAGAGGAAAAAATGTATAGATCATGGAGTCTGCAGTTGAGAGAAGACTCTTTTATCTCTACATTTTTCAAAATTCTGATCTCTGTGATACTTTACTGCTTTAAGACAGATAGGATTTCTTCCCTCCTGCCTCCAGACACTTGACCAAGTAAAATTTAATGTGATGTATTTTCAGTGTTTGATAGGAAACTAATTCCGAAAACCAGAACACATACTTTCTTTAAATTGTCTTAAGCCATGTACTAGCCCTATAAAACTCTCAACTTTTGCACTGCTAGAGACTATTACATGTACTAATCCATTTAACCCATAATGTTGGCCTCTCAAACTGAGTTATCATCAGATGAAAGGCAAATAAGAATGATGCAGTGAGAACATTTTTATTAGTCCTGAAAACTTTTATGTATTATTTTATGTCTAGACAAATCCTGTGAAGCCTAGTAACCAAAATAGAAATTGCTTCATAAATATCAAATACACATGAAATCTTTTGGCTAACTGATAGCAACAACCTGTATCAGCTGGCCTGAGTTAGACTTAGTTAACATAGTTCTTACCATAAGCTCATGAACTTTAACTGAATTTCTGCTGTAGTAGGTGAAATACAATCAACCACTTGCCTCCAACAACAGAGTAGTCTTTGTGTGCTCAGGGAAATAGAGAGCAAAACTATGCAAAAAAAAAAAGTTAACCTTCAAGGAGTACAGAATTGTCCAGGACATATCTTGAACAAAATTATTGTGGATGCCAACAACTGGTGACAGCAAATCAGGCAACAACAGCTCAGGTTGATCAGGCAAATCACCAAAGGGGTATTTTCCTATCCCTGTCCTATAACTGAGCAAACCTAGGAACGAATACCGGGATCTTCCCAGGAGTTCCTGACTACTTTGCTGGGGAAGCCAGAACTCTGTGCTCAGATCCAGAACTACCTCACCAACATTTTGGTGGGGGAGAAAGGGGGGAGGGGAAGGGAGGAGGGGGAGGGAGGAGGGAAAGAGCCCAAGAAATCATGTTCCTGTGCCAGGATGCCAAGATGAAGTACAGATGCATGCATCTGTGAATTAAGTGTTCTGGTACCCAAATCCACAATACTACCTCCCAAACAGAAGAAATATATTAACTTGCCTGAAGAGCTCAGACTTTCCACTGATAACACTTTACATCCATATAAGCCAAGAGTCACTTAATGGCATGGAGAAGTGATAAGTAATAGCGACAATACATTTATATCAGTTCCTTGGGATGTTGGCAGGCCCTGATGATGAGGTGAAGGAAGAGCCATTTTTGCTTCTAATCACTCTTACCTAGGCCAGCAAAAGATTTCTCTAGTTAACCTGGAGCACTTGAGGTTATGATGTATAAGTTGGATTTGTACATACTTGAACCTACATGTCTTGTTGAGGTTTCTGTAACAATGAATACATTGCTTCACTTATATCATACACCGTAACTCAGGGAAAGAGAAAAATCCACGAACTACGAAAGTTCCTATATATACATTGAGGTTCTGAAAGAAAAAATATGAGCGATGACTACACTTGTTAATAGGATAAATTCTGCTCTCTAGTACTGGGGGTGGCCGAAAGAACATACAGTCAGAAAGCCACACGAGTTAACAGACTTTCCAACAGTGAATTGCTATCTATTGCAGGCCAGTCCACATTTAGTTCCAAATGGCAAAATGCTTTCTTCATACCCCACTGTCTCTGCGTATTCCCCATTAGTCGTCACTCAGCTAAATGTTACTACTTGCACTTTGATCTTTTCCCCTTTACTAACACTATTATGGATACACTAAGAAAAAGCAAGGAAAGAACAGGCCTGTAAACAAGAAATTTGCTGCTGCTTCAGCTTTGCTATCACATATCCCTGTGTATATTTGCCTTCACTGAATGCTCACAGACAAGAAAAGATTGGACCAGTATAGCTCAAATAATCCCTTATATTCATAAAATAGTCTGTGTCCATTCTCCTATATGAAAATGACTGGCTTAAGTTTGATTCAGTTTAATCTGTGACTAAATGAATTAAAGCAAATCCAAATAAATGTTGCTGTTCCTCTATAATAAAGTGTGAAAAAGTATGCTTTAATTTCAATGTATAAATTCACACCTAAAGTTATATTGATGTCACGTTCTCAAGCAGCAAAGCCTTTTGGGACTTCCTGACTCTCTCTCTGCCTTCTGTTTTCTTATTCTTTTCAAGGTTAATGGCATGATTACCTAAACACAGTGATTAATTCATCCTTTATTATTCCAAGGAAGTTGTTAACAAGACATGGATTGGGTGTTAGGTTATTTAAGGCTGTTAACAAGACATGCAAATATTCAAGTATGTACTCGTGACTGACACAGAACTGCACTAGTAAAACATATATTTTAAAGCTTCCCCTGGCACAAACTATGTGAGCAGTATGGCTTAGAATAGTTGTCCTGAGCCATTAAGGTCTTCATAGCACGCAAATGCTGCTAAATCTGACTTTTTAATTGCTCTTCAAAGGGCGCTGGCAGTATGCTGGGTACACAAGGCAGACTCAGCATGAACCAGAGCAGGACACCAGTTATCAAGCACATAACATTATTCCTCAGGAGAAAGCTAATGTCCTGACTGAAGAGGTCATGGAGGGAGGTTGTTTTGTTTGGAAACAGTGAGCTCTTTGGAAAAAGGGAATGAGAGTCCAAAATAAATTCCCTGAGGCAGAAGCTGTGGAATTAAGAAGGAGGTGGCAGTATTTGCACAGGAGAGCTAAGAATGAGAGTGCTTTCAGAAACAGGATTTTCTTCTCTCTCCTTTTCGCTCTAGGAAATATACAGCAAAGCAGCAGAAAGCCATACTATAGGAACTAGTAGTGAAACAGAGAGATCTAAATTGTCCTTATCATGGTGACCAAAAAGCTCCATTTGCCAAGGAGATCAAGGCTTGAGGAGGATATGGCTGCCTCTAGCATGAGTGCAGAGATTAGAACACAGGAAGGGAATTTTTAAAAGCCATTGCAAAAATCCCAAAACAACCCAATCTTCTTAAATCAGTAAGCTACACTGAGATGTGTGTCTTGTACATCCTTTTTTTTTGAGGAGAAGAGACACCAGTTGACTAACTTGGGGCTGACTGGTTCTGCAGCCAGCATTCAGGCAGAGGCATTAGCTAAGACTTGAAAGAAGAGAAGACAGCACTAAATTGGAGCAGCAGAAGGGGATCAGCACTTCTGGAAGTGACTTGGGTAGGGCTTGCTCGGGATGTATCTCCTGCAGTAGCCAGGCAGAGCTTGTACCTAGTGCTGGCAGTCTGGTACCCAACAGCACTGTCAATGCCGTACCTAGGTGAGCAACTAGCAGCATATAGATGCACACCAGGAGACTTTATCGAGAGATGGAGCAAAGTGCTGTTTAATAGCTTCCTCCTTTCAAAAGCGCTAGGTACTTCCAGAAAATACTTCAGTATAAACCTTATTTCTGAGTTGCTAGCCAAGAGCCGAACACCCACAACTTTACTGAACCACCACACTTAGACAATAAGGCCAAATGCCAGGTTCTGCACTTTGGCCACAACAACCCCTGGCAATGCTACAGGCTGGGGAGAAGTAGCTGGAAAGCTGCTCAGCAGTGAGGGACCTGAGGGTGTTGATTGACAGCCAACTGAACATGAGCCAGCAGTATGCTCAGGTGATCAAGAAGGTCAAAGGCATCCTGGCCTGTATCAGGAATAGTGTGGCCAGTAGGACTAGGGAAGTAATTTTACCCCTGTACTCAGCACTGGTGAAGCAGCATCTCGAGTACTGTGTTCGGTTTTGGGCCCCTCACCATGAGAAGGACATTGAGGTACTAGGGCATGTCCAAAGAATGACAAGAAAGCTGATGAAGGGTCTAGAGCACATGTCTTACGAGAAGCAGCTGAGGGAACTGGGGTTGTTTAGCCTGGAGAAAAGGAGGCTGAGAGGGAAGACCTTATTGCTCTCCATGACTACCTGAAAGGAGGTTGTAAAGAGGTGGGGATCGATCTATTCAACCAAGTAATAGAACAAGAGGAAATGGCCTCAAGTTGTGCCAGGGAAGTTTAGATAGGATATTAGGAAGAATATATTTACCGAAAGGGTTATCAGACATTGGAATATATTGCCCAGGGCAGTGGTGGAGTCCCCATCCCTGGAGGCATTTAAGAGCTGTGTAGATGTAGTGCTTAGGGATATGGTTTAGTTGAGGACTTGTCAGCGTTAGGTTCATGACTGGACTGTTGATCTTAAGGGTCTTTTCCCATGTAGGCAATTCTATGATTCTGTGATAATGTTAGTTTGTAATTTAAGAGGGAATGCTACGAAACCCAGAGCTGTAATTAAACACTTTCTGCATTGTGTTCTTCTGCAAAAAAAAGTTGCTGAACTTTCAGCTAATCTAATCCATTGCTAGCTGTATCTCTTTTCCCTGTGCAAATACCCTGTTCTGCATGAATAATTAGCACACTGGTCCAAGGCCAGGGAGCTGAGCAGCCCTGCTCACCTCAGCTAGACTGCCTGTCCAGTTGCAGCTCTGACGGCAGTCACAGGGGATGTCTGCTTCTTATATCATCACAGCAGCAAGTGCACGTTCAGCCATTCTATACATTACTGCAGATACAGGTCAACTGCATTGCCCTGTAAAGCAGCCTAATTCCTCTTCTCTGACTTCACAAGCTGTTTGGAAAAGACCTATTAGACACCAACATAAAACAGCTATTAGAGAAGTCTTATTTTCTAAGACCAAGTACGAGAAATATTTTGGAATATATTCAGCCCTGTAAAACTCTTCAGATTTTGGAAATCTTGAAACTTGCACTTCACATAGCATCTTAGTTTTCACAGAGGCTACAAATGTCCATTCACCACAACTCTTAGTCTCCAGGTCTTTATGACTTAAGCAAAGCACTTCACTCTATGTTTAAAACTGAGCATATACAGGAATTCTCAATTTTGGCCTCAAAGCTAGCACTGCTGCATACGTGCCCCCTTTGAAGACTTGGCTTTAAAGGCTAAAGAGATACAAGATGGTGTTTGTTTCATCTGTAACCTGGACAGATACTCCAAAGTCTACAGTCTATAAACATAGGAGAAAATAGATTCCAAGGATCTAGGAAAGCAAAATAAAATTTTCTTATAAAAATATTCTAACACTACACACTAATTTTATAGCCAACAAGAAAAACTCACAGCTGGAAAAATAACTAATTAAAAATGTCAGATTGTCCTCTTGAATTATTCTTTTATCATTACCTGTCAGCATACTGACTCATGAATTTCTGAATATGCAATGATGTTCTGAACATTCCTTAATAGAAAGCTTTGCAAATAATCTGTCTTATAATAATGAAATACTTGATGACTGCTGTTTTTTTATTATTATTTTGAAAGTTTTTGAATTTTAAAATCTGCTTAAAATACCATACAAATTCCAATATTCTGTTTCAGTCACCTCCAGTAACTGGTCTAAGCAGCTCTACAAACAGGCAAAGTGCACATTTCATCTTATTTCCCTAGTAACTAGGAAGCACTTTTTTTTTTTTTTTTTTAAAATTTTATTCCTACACAGACAGTTTTGCATGGTATAAAATTTACTCTTTCACCAAGGGCAAGGGCACAAACCAGGGCTCTGCAGCATAGACATGGGCATTGGAAGAACTAACACTGCCACTGCATGTCATCTAGAATGGTTATTTGAGAAACAATAAAAAGTCAACATCTAAAGTACCTGTCAAATGAAATGTATGTGTGCTCTTAATCCCTTTCAGGACAAAGTCACACAGGTGAGATAAAATTACCTTTAATGTCAGTTTTAAGTGAAGATGTTTGGCTTTGTTCAGGAAGAAGAAATTACAGTGCTCACTTGAATCAGTTTTAGCTAAAGAGCAATTTAAAAATAGTGCCCCTCAGCTGTTTGTTAACACATCTCATCTGCAACACTGTTGACAGCATTGATGTAGAAGGACGAATACATCACATGAAAATGAAATTTTGGTAAGTAAGCCCACCACTGAGTTCATATTTTCCAAGAATAGTGTGCTTCATGTGTTAACTGAACAGGGCTATGACATTGGTAGATAAAAGAGACTTTGCTACCTGTAAATAACTACATTTCACATAGTCATGTTGTCACAAAAGTCTGTATTGTGTTATCTACCTATGTTTTTTTTTCCAGTTGTGAGTTTTGTGATTCAATGAGATCCTCCTGAGTCTGATGGATGTAAACAGGTTGCATTCTGATAGGGTGCACTATGAGTCAAAGGTCACCTTTGGTGCATTAGACAGTAGAGCTTTTAAATGCATTTGACTGTAACACAAATACTTTTCTAACAGCAAATGACAAAGTTATATGGACTGAACTTCTAGCATTGCTTAAATTACTCTATTTTGTCATGGATGTTAATGGGGATAGAATTCAACCTAAATATACAAATCAGCAGCAGTCTGTCTTTGCTGCTTTCAGAGTTCTAACCCTCTTGTGTTTCAGTTAAGAGTGATATGCATGTCTGTAACTGCTTTTATTGCAAGTCATATCTTGAAGTGCCTATTAAAAGGATATAGATAGATAAGTTGTATTTCCGTCTAAACAAACCATGCACATCTGGAGAATGAAAGTTCCAAGCAAATGACAGGTGGAATTCAGGGAATTCCTCCCAGCCACCAACATGAAATACTTGTTTTCTGTGTAAGCATTCTACACCTTTTAAAAAGAACCAACCAAACAATGCTCAAAACTGAAGGAGTTCTTCCTCTATAAGCCTTTAGCTCTACTTTTCCCCTCCATTCTACACAGCTCTTGCCTAGTCTTTTCTGTGCCTCATAGACACGGCCAAACTCCAGACCTGTGATTCTCAGCATGTTCCTTACAACCTCTCTGTCTGTTCATGTGTGGAAAGCAGAGGAAAAAGGGAAAATTTGAAAGCCTGATTTTCTGATCTTCCTCACTGTTATTTGCAGTTTCAAACTCTGGAAGACATAAAATAATTTTTTTTGTAAAAGTTATTTTGCTGAAATTTAGTGGCCAGACTTAGAAAAACAAACAAACAAAACAAAACCAGCAAAAAGGCCAAAATCTCAAAGTGTAGAGCAGCTGCCTCTACTTCACAGCACATGGTCCTGTCCTCCAGACAGGTTTTATCACTCAGCTTTTGGTGGAGCCATTCATGTAAACCAAGCGTGAGACTCATCTTCCCCAGCCTCAAAGTCTAAAACTCCACATATAAAATTCATGTGGTAAGGTGTGGGTATTTATAATATTGATGTTTACATCTGAAAGTTAATTGTCTACATTTTCTTTACAGTCACTAGAGAGAAATAAGTGTTTCTGGACACAAGTCATCTCATTTGCCAGGGGAGGTTTAGGTTGGATATTAGGAAAAAGTTTTTGACTGAAAAGGTTGTCAGGCACTGGAACAGGCTGCCCAGGGAAGTGGTTGAATCACCATCTCTGGACATGTTTAAAAGTCATGTAGATATGGTACTTAGGGACATGGTTTTACAGTGGACTTGGTAGAGTTAACTTACTGATTGGACTCGATGATCTTAAAGGTCTTTTCCACCCTAAACAATTCTATGATTCTATGATTCATCCTACTGCAGACATGTAAAATATGTCATAATAATTGCACCTGAGAAATGCCTGTTCCTCACTAGCAATTATAAAGGAAGTCTTGAGTGGCTAGATCAGGTGGAGTCATCTGTATGACTGATGTTTAAGTTTGCTGAAACAAGTCTTATTCCATTTCGTTTCATGAAAAGACATGTCTCTGGTTGTGGAATGGCTGAAGGACCACACTAAAATCTGCAGGAAGCACATCTAGCAGGAGTCCTTACAGCACTGGCTATGTTTGTACCCAGCTGCAGCACAGTGCCACAGCACCGAGATCCGAATCAGTCAACACAACAGCTGATGTTGTGTTGTCATGCAGCAACATGCAACAAGCACAAGGAGGAAGGTCTTGATCATGAAAGGTGGTGATCATCATGGTTGCAAGAACTATAGGTACAATGCTGCAAAGTGGACGTGGGAGTCAAAGGAAGGATTATTATAATCAATGCATAAGATATGATTACCAGGGTACACAATAGATTATTAGTAGTAAAAGATGGCAAGATGACTAATGGGGGAAAAAGCATAGACAGAAGAAGAGCTTTGTGAATCTCTACAGAGTTGGTTTCTGCACAAAAGCTGTTATTAAGAACAAGTGAACAAAAAGGATCTTAAACTATGGTGGGAACAAAAAAATTCTAGATTGATTAGAAAATGTAGAAACTGTAGGATGACAAAGTAATCCAAACTATTTTGGCTGTAAGAAACTTAAATGTTGAAGATTACTTCTCAGCAGAATTATGAAGATCAATGCTACCTGAACATAAGCAAATAAATGCCAAGTAAAGTGAGAATCAGATTTGACAAGTATGTAAGTAGGTGATGAAAGGGAGAATTTCAGCATTGCTGCTTCAAACATTTTACTGAGGAATGATGAGGAGCTTGCTTAGCAATGAAGAGACTGAGAAGACAGTGGTGATTTTTATACCACAGAGGCAACAAAAAAAGAACGGAAAGAAATTATGCCAAAGTATTTTATAAAAAGGGATTGAAAGATCAGGATAATTCTACAGACAGTTTGGGGAGAAGAGGTATTTAATGAAGTAGAATAAAATGATAACATCACTGAAGATGGACATGGAAGTGAACCCCTTGAAGTCAAATATTGAGATTTTGGCTGGGAGAAGTATGCAATGTTTGGAGATACTATTGCCCTCTTTCCAGCATCTGAGGTCTCTGAAGTCAGCAGGTGACAGACAATTCATATAGAAATCTCCAGTATGTTTCCTGTTGTTCTATATATATGTGTCCCTATTTACAATTCAAACCCGTGTTCAGTGTGTAAACATTTATGGTAGAAAGTAAGAAAGAGGCTTAATGAAGTGTGACACTGAAGTGGAAATATTCAGAATGTTTTTTAACATAAAACAAATTATTTCAAATTAAAACACCAATGTCCTCAAAATATCTTTTGAATTGGTTTGTTGTCTTTTGGCTCCTTGCCCTTGGAAATTTGTTCAGGAATGATTTCTGTGTTGTATTGTTTTCTATAAACATAAAGCATAAACACTTAAGCAGTAAATTTTTTTGCTACACACTGTACATGGATAAAACAATAGGAGAGTTAGAATCCACTGTGTTGTGTGGGAGAAAGGTGAGTCACTTCCATGAGATAAAACTAAATTAGTTCTTACATGAGATCATCATAATCTTCACTTCTTCAGCATCAAAGCTGATGGCTCAGTATTTGTTTATAAAGAGTGTTCATTGTCATATAATATCTGGCAGTCATCAAAGATGCTTTATATTATATCTACCTTTATGGACTTTTTATAGATCTCTAATAAGATTACTGCATTTCCAGTATATATAATGATATCATCTGTGATTCTGTCTTTGAGGCATCATTCTTCACAGCTTTGTGATAGGAAATTAATAGTCTCTTCTAAATTCTTTAATAAATATCTCACAATTTTTGAAGCATAAATAAGGGGAACAATATGCAAACTGAGCTATCTAACAAGAATATAGATGCTTATTTACCTTCCAAGATTCAATAAATCAATGTAAAAAGTCAAGCGATTAAGTGTGAATTACTAGTCTTGATTAGGAATTCTAGCAGGAGATCAGTTTGGTTTATTGTGAATTGATTGTTCCAAATAAATTAACATATTTGCTGCATGTCAGAGTAGTCTCAGGGTCTTAGTTTTAGTCTCAAAGTCTTTGCTTTAGTCTCAAAGTCTTTGCTTTAGTCTCAAAGTCTTTGCTTTCAGTCTCAAAGTAATTTTATCATAAAGAAGTTACTTTGGAAGTCCGTAAATGCAGAATTCAGCTTTCTCCTCCTGTCCAAAATGTAGTAGTACTCATGAAGTGTGTTGGATGGTGCCTTGAGTTTCCACTTCCCCAAAAACTTTGGCCGAATCATCAGTACTACATAATCCTAAAGGCTGACCCCAACTGAAACCTACAAAATTAATTCTCCAGAAATAAAGG
The DNA here is from genome assembly GCA_033124195.1 of Coracias cyanogaster. NCBI lineage: Eukaryota > Metazoa > Chordata > Aves > Coraciiformes > Coraciidae > Coracias > Coracias cyanogaster. Next base: position 33,690 of record JAVSBS010019697.1, on the reverse strand, counting down.
CCAATGTTCAACAGAGGGATTTCTTGATTCCTAGGGCTGTATTCATATTCTGCCTACCTGCTTGTGCATAACAATTCTTGATAGCAAGCCACTGACACCTGCCTACTCTTACCTCCCACCAACTACACTCTCCCTCTAAGGTCTCCATTTTCACTTTGACTAGATGTGGAATTGCACATGCTTGGATATAGTTCTCCACTTTTCTTTAAGCTCCAAAATCCTTGTGATTTCAGTAGGAGCATAAGTACTGTCACTGGATCTATGATCTTGTGGAGAAAGGGTGGACTGATGCACACATAGGCATTTTGCTGGAGTAGCTGTGTGACAAGTCAGTGACCAAGATCCTCTCAAGCACCAGCAGGCATTCCAGAAGACAGCCAGACTGATGCCTATAAAGTAAGCCTTGAACTGCAGTCTTTGTACATGTTTACAGTGTTCAAAAGACAGAAAACCCATGGAGAATAAGATAAAAACACCAAAGGTCTGGTAAGAATATGTTGAGACATCTTGAGACTCTCCTTCTTAGATCGGTTGATCAGCATAGCCATAGTTGAGTTACTAACACATAAGGAGGAAGAAAAGAATATAGATATTTTTATTTATTTTTATTTTTTTTTCCAAAATATTTTTTTCCAAAATATTTATTCCAAAATAGAAGATATTTACACATAGGTGTTGAGGAGTAGTAACAGTCCTTTATCTATTTCAAGACAGCTTCTTCCTGTAGGTTGAGCCCCCTACATTTCTTCTTTTTTCTGCACGATGCAAAACTGACACTATTTTCTGTAAGCACCATGGAAGGAAAAGTGTATCCTGGAGGAATGTGAGGACTGGTCCAAAGCCCACTGAAGTCAATGAAACTCTTTCCATTGACTTAAATGGGATTTGAATCAGACCCTAAATGAGGAAAAGATCTTCAAGTTCTGGGCGAAGGAAATAATTCCATTGGGAGTGGCATGGAAAAACACATGAAGGTGAGAGCACTTGAATAAAACAAAAGGAGCTGAAAACTTGGCATCGGTGACTGTTTCAGTATTTTTGGAGATCATAAAAACTGACATGCTTTCTCTGATGCAAACTCACCTCCCTCAAAGCAGGCTGGTTTATTCCTATGTCAGAAACATATCAAGTGCATATGAGACCAATCACTTGTTTTTCTTCCTTCATTTGTGCTTTACTTCAAAACCAACTATCACAATAGAAATGTCACAATGTTGTTGACTCCTCCCAGAATGTCACCTAATTTATCACAGGCAATTTCAAATAAGTGGTTATCCAACATTTCCATTTCTTTCAAATCCATAAGAAGTAAAAATTCCCCAGTGCCCCTAATGTCCCCATATGGCCTCTCTGTACTGATCATTATCCAAAACTGACTGTTTTATTAGCTGCTGAGTTTTCAGATCCCATAGTGAGTGCCTCAGAAGTGTAAGTGGTGCTTCTACAAAAGTGTGCATAAGAAAGAGCTATCAAGTGAACTGAATAAATATATATTACAAGGAATCAATATTTTGGGGAAATGTAAATATTTAAAATAACACAGATACGATTTTGAAGCAGAAGATAAATAAAAAACATAAGTTGAACATAATTAAAGCAGAGGAAAAAAAGTCCTTTTCATTTAGATTAATGCAAAACAGCTGCCTACTAAAAAAAAAAATAAACTGCAGGAATAAAATGGAACCAAAAAGAATTCAAAATAAAATTAGACAAGGCCTGAATGCAAAGATGCAAACTTAAGCCAGATCAAGAAAACACATCAAATCAAAAGTGAAGCTTTTGAAAGATAGATGCAGTCATGTGCACTCTCATCTTGGAGAAACAGATACAAAAGAGCAGCTAAAGTTATTGACTCCTACGGGAATGCTGCAAAATTTTGCAATCAGTCTCTTAAGACATTTCTGCTTTTCAAATAGCATTGCTGTAGCTGTATGCTGTGGAAGAGATTTGGATACAAGAGCATCCACTGAGCTCCAAATTTTCTCTCCTGGTATAGATTAAGTGTGCTGCAAAGACAGAGCAGTGCTAACTAGCACTCCTTTACAGTGTGCTTCATCTTTTAATTTAAGGGAGACTTGCTGCTTCAAATAATTTAACTGTGAGGCAGGAGAAAGTGAAAAATTACTCCCTTCTGCCCTCAGCACTGAGTAGTAGGAAAACATATTATTGCTTTTGTGGGTTGGATTTCCTTTATTTTTATATTTTGAAATATTCCCATTTAATATGTTAAATATTTTCAAAGGGAGTGGAACAGAAGGAAAATATTTGCATTTTGTTTGAAAACGTATGGTTTTATCTTCTGTTAAAAAAATGAGAGTAATATTGCTTGAAGTGCTTCTCTTATTCAGAGAAACAGCACATGTTGGGTCACTGTGCTATACTTCCCAAGATGTCTCTCCAACATGCAGCACGTTTGAGTGTCATGGACTACACCAAAAATTCAGTAAGCATCCTTGCCTATTCTGGGATCAATCTTCCCCTTGCTGAATGGTCTGAAGGAAAGGTAACTCATGGTTTTGTATCCCCTATCTGATACAAACTACATGTCTCCCTCTGCAGAAAGGAGACTCACTGCCAAGCAGGGAAGTTTCTGCTCTCTTTTTCTGCCGTGGGCTGCCCTGGTTCTGCACTACTCCCAGTCCAAAAAGCCTAGAGGTCCAAAAAGGCTGAAATTCTCAAGGAAGTGGTGACTCACCTTATGTTTGTGCTCAACACGATAGGTGGACTCCTATATGCTAGTCTCCTTGTTTTAATGAGTGCTGAGTTTTGGGGTCTCTTTTAAGGCGTCTCCCTTAAAAGCTGTTTCACTTCAGAAAGCTCCATAATTCACCTGAAATCTTTTCTATTCCCCCTGGCCTTCAAATTCAGAGTTTCTAAAACTATTCTGTTGCCTCCCTCCATACGCAACTGAGAAAACTGAGCTTTTCAGCATCCATGTGTCCTGTTATAGATGTTGCTTTAGATGTGGGAGCTAAACAGGAATGAGGAGCTTTCACTGTTAAGAATATTAGTAAAAGGAGAGGATCATTGAACAAATAAATATCCTTTTGTGGTGAGTTCAGACTTCAACATTTCTCTCAGCTCAGTGGAGACGTCATAGGATCGAACTATTCCTTGCCCCTGCTGATCTTCCAGGGCATGAGAATACTATTATTTTTACCCATTGTGCAGGGGTAAAAGAGACTCTTGAGTCTCTTGAACTGCTCCCAGATGAATTCTCAATGGACATTTCAATGCTTCATTGACTCCCCTTGAAACAGATTTGTAAACATAATGACCAGTCAATCTCCTGGGATCATTTGTCTAAGTGTAGGAGTCCAGAGTGAAGCCTCATTGTTTAGACTTCCTGGAGAGCAGATACTGCCTTCTGGAGAACAATTATATGTATCTGGGATACTACCTATACCTGGAGTACAATTACCTCATCTTAAGAACACTACTGAGACAGAGCTAAACAGTCATACCCTACTTCTGTTTAATGCCTATAAACGCCTATAAAAGAAGCCTAGATAGCTCCACCAGAGATGCCTCAATATGGTTGAGAAGAGTTCTGTTATAATTGTCTACTAGGATGAGAGTCATAGGTTGTACACAAGTCGTTTGGGAAGTGGATGGGGACACATAGTTTTGACCATAAACTGCTGAATAGATTGCTAAAGTTCAACAGAAGGATGAAAGGTTTCAGGCTTCCTGAGATCCTTTTAGTACTTTTTCTTCCTTACCTTTATATTTCATACTGCGTTTTACAATAATTAAGTATAACAGTTCAATCTTTTTGTAGTATCAATCACAATTTCAAACAGGGTACAGAATTGGTTGAGAGTAGTCCTGAAGAGAAGGACTTGGGAGTGTTGATTGATGAGAAGCTCAACATGAGCTGGCAGCGTGCTCATGCAGCTCAGAGGGCCAGCTGTATCCTGGGATGCCTCAGGAGGAGTGTGGCCAGCAAATCAAGGGAGGTGATTCTCCCCATTTAGTCTGGTCTTGTGAGACTCCACCTCAAATACCACAACCAGTTCTGGTGTCTTCACCATAGAAGGGACATAGACCTGTTGGAATGAGTCCAGAGGAGGGCCACAAAGATGATCCAGGGGCTGGAGCGTTTCTGCTATGAGGCTAGGCTGAGGGCACTGGGATTGCTCAGCCTGGAGAGAAGAATCCTGGGGGACCTTATAACTGCCATCCAATACCTGAAGGGAACCTACAGGAAAGCTGGAGAGGGACCTCTCACAAGAGTGTTTAGTGACAGGACAAGATGAAATGGTTTTAAATTGAAGGAGAGTAGGTTTAGACTAGATCTTAGGAAGAAGTTCTTCTGTATGAGGGTGGCAAGACTCTGGAATAGACTGCCCAGAGAGGTTGTGGATGCCCCCTCCCTGGATGTGTTCAAGGCAGGGTTGGATGAGGCCTTGAGCAACCTAGTCTAGTTGAGAGGTGTCCCTGCCCACGGCAGAGAGGTTGGACTAGATGATCTCTCCAACCTAGGCCATTATATTATTCTATGATTCTAGTATGGCAAAAATTTATAGCAAACTTTGGTTTAATATTTCATTGGAAACATCCATGTCTGAGAAGAAACTTTAATTTTTTAAGCAAAACAGGACTTGAATCCCTTACAAATTAAATCTAGCTACCCAGCAATAGATTGCCATTCTAGATGATGTGGCATGGAGGTGCATATTTGTTTATCTATTTATTAGTCACAGCCAAGCATTGACATTCTAAGGTCTTGGCTGTTCAGATAAAAATCTCCCTCTTCATAAAGACTGGCCATTTCTCAAGCCACAGGAACTTTAAACAGTTTCCTGGCAGACACTGAGCAAGCAGGTTGAAGTGAGCAGCATGATGAAAGGGGAGACCACCCCTTTAATCCTACAGGTTGCTGAAATCTACAGCAGATTTTTTGTTTTTCTCATTACTTGTTTGTTTATTTTGTTTTTCCAGTCTGGCTAAATATGTTACAGAATCTGCAAAGAAAATATCTCAAAAGTGCTATGTGCCATATATATTAGTGGTTTTTTTTTTCAAAGAAAGAGTTGCATAGTCCTCATTCTGGTGGATACAATGTCTGTTTTCACACCCAATTCATGGTTACACCAACCTCCAAATGGAAACTGGTTCAGCCAATAGCCTGCCAACAGCCTGTTCCAGTGTTTGACAACCCTTTCAGTGAAGAAATTTTTCCTAATATCCAACTTAACCTCTCCTGGTGCAACCTGATGCCATTTCCTCTTGTCCTATCCCTTGTTACATGGGAGAACAGACCAGCCTCCGCCTCACTGCAACCTCCTTTCTTGCAACCCACTTTCTCCTATAGCCAAAGAAATGCAGTGTGGCATGGGAGCTGTGGCTGTGCTCTATGTGGGTCTCATTGACTTCACTGCCATAGGCCAGATACAAATACAAAAGGGACAGCAGCTTGTATACAGTATTTTATATATGTACTTAATATTTATTCCCAGAGAGTAAAGACAGACTTGTGTTGTAATTAACTGGGAATAAAGACACAGTTTCGAATTCTTATTAGCTGATAGGATGCTAGCCAGCCTTTCATATTAAATAGGATTTGCTAGAAATATACTGAAATTCTGATTAAAATAAGAAAAAACTGACATCAATCTGTGCAGTCCAGTACACTAAGAAGTACCTTTTTGATGCACTTGGACTTAAAAAAAAATATTGGTGTTGAAAATTTGCTTGTGGATTTAAATCTTAAATCATTATGTTTAACACAGATTTTGTTAATCTAATTAATCACAGAATCACAGAATAATAGGGGTTGGAAGGGACCTCTGGACTTGGAAAAAACTTGTCCAGGCAGGTTTTGAAAGTCTCCAGAGAAGGAGAATCCACAACCGCTCTGGGCAGCCTGTTCCAGTTCTCCGTCACTCTCACAGTAAAGAAGTTTCTCCTCATGTTGAGGTGGAACTTCTTCTGTTTCAGTTTTTGCCCATTACCCCTCATCCTATCACTGGGCACCACTGAAAAGAGACTGGCCCCATCTTTCTGACACCCACCCTTCAGATACTTATAAAAAGTGACCACATCCCCTCTCAGCCTTCTCTTCTCCAGGCTGAACAGGCCCAGGGCTCTCAGCCTTTCCTTGTAAGGGAGATATTCTAGTTCCCTAATCATCCTCATAGCCCTCCATTGGACTCTTTCCAGTATTTCCCAGTCCCTCTTAAACTGGGCTGCCCAGAACTAGACACAATACTCCAGACGTGGCCTTACCAAGGCAGAATAGATGGGGAGAAGTACAAGTAGTAACTTTTTCCTGAAAGCGTGCCTCACACATACAAGGCTTGTGCAAAGCTTCTACCAGAGCAGCCAAATCCCTGACTTTCTTATGGCTCTGCCTCAAAAATTATTTTCTGTTTCCATCTCCCTGTGCTGTTCAATCCCATGACATCTAAACAAAGGCGATCTCAGATGAAGAGGTATGGAAACTGAGGGTATTTCAGATGCAAGAAATATCATGAGAATAAAAAGTAATAAATGAGCACTGAGGTGCATGACTGTCCAGTCTGTGCTCAGTGAGGACTTGGGGTGAAAACCTGGCTATCATGAAGTCATGAGAATTTTGCCATTGAAAGAATAAGATATTCACCCAGTCTCCAATGTTGCTGCTCAGAGAATGAGGCATGAACACTTTTTGACTCTCCTGTGCTTCACCAGCTGTCATAGTGGAAATATTTGTCATGAACCTTCCCCCTGGAAACTCGTTTTGCTACAAAAGTAGTTGAGAACTGCTAAAACAGCAACTACAACAATGTAATTTCTCTAGTTTTTTTCTTTTTGATTAATGTATGATACTTATTCTTCCTGCCATGTAGTTGCTCCATATACTGTCCAAAGTCCTCAAATTGATTTTACAAAATCCTGGATGTACACCTGAAGTGCTAGTGCCTGAGCAATAGGTCCTGAATTAAAGTTGACATATGGATGAATCTCACAACCGGACAGTATGACTGAAACCAGCAGAGGATTTTTCTCTTCTGGGACATTAGCTGATTGGCCGTGAGACAGACCAGACACACAGCTATCCTGAGAAACAGACCAAAGCAGATAGAGGTGCCTCCTCCTCTTCGAGTTTCTTCCCAGGCTTGGCCGACCTTGGATGGAACCCAATAAGGAGCAAAAATGTCAGGTGTCCCGCTTTTGAAGTTATTTTTGAGGATCACCTATGCAACCTTAATTGTTTATCCAACACAATAAAAGCTGGCCCTGCTTATAGAGAAGCTGGGAGAAGCTGACTTGTGGGTGGATGCACCACGCAGAGTTTTTCCCCCAGGGACCCCCCCAACTACTCGCTGCAACCGGGATTTCCCAGCAACAGTGGGACAAAACAAGTATATCGGACAGGACAAGGATAATACTGGTAATGGATTTGATTGTTTATCCTTTTGGTGTCTGTCGTAGTTTGGCCATGTACCTTTGCAGAACGTACCATGTACCTTTGCAGAACGTACCATGTACTGCTGGTACGCCTCTCTGGTATTTGCCAGGGTGGTTTGTGCATGGCTACAGTGATACTTGGGGTATGGTTGGTCTCCCCCTTGATTGTTGAGGTGATCACTTGGTTTCTTTTCCCTTCTGTTATTGAGTTAGTAGTTAAGTTCGCTTTTCCCTTTGTAATATCACCTGCCTTGAGTGGGTTTCTCTCTTCTGTTACCAGCCATGTAATATCATTTCTGCACCCCATGGGGATAGATAAAATCTATATCTGCTTATGCATCTGCCTACTGGTAATGGTGGCATTTTTTGTGCTGGCCTGGGTAACTGGCAAAACAACACCAACATGATTTATCACATGACTGAAATAAGTCAGGCGGTTTATAGAACCTGGCACAGATTGGTTAAAAGTCCACTTCAGCTGTGACAATATGGTGAACTCTAGTTTCCTTGAATATTTTGCCAATAAAAATACATCTAGAATATGCTAGATCTGACTACCAGCAGGAAAATTATGGAAGGGATTTTTGTAGGTACCCGCATGACCCCTGTTTCACATGAGACTTCAAAAGTCAACAGAAATCCATGTTCCTAAATCACTGTGATGGTTTCAAAACCTCCCATCCTTAACGATCTCCACAGCTTGAGCTGGGTGGTGGTTAGAAGGATCTGCTGTCATCTGACAAATTTCTCCCAGCCAACTGCAGTAATAAAGTATGCAAATCAGTGCATGTCCTAATGGAGGAAGAGGTAGTGGTGCTGATTTGATTGTTTCCAGAACAGCCAGGGAGCATGAAAGTTCCTAGGTGGCTCTACAGTCTGGAGGAAATGTTTCACCACATTTCTGAGTTTAAAAAAAAAAACAGAATAATTCCAGGGACCCTCTTTCTTAACAGAGCGAGGTGTTCTTACAGAAGTATATAGCTGATTACATTTTCTAAGTAAAATTCCATGTATTCTTCACTGGCTCACGGATATACAGGTTTTGTTTATAAAAAAAAGGAGCTGCAGGTAATTATGTTTTTCACATGTGTCTGAAATATTTGAGGTCATCAAGATAAATGGTTTGCTTCTGCCAGACAGCAGAAGTCAAAGGAAGAAGAAGGAAGTATTTTCAATTTATGCTATAAGAAAACAAAGGAAAATACTAGAGGTGCTTAGAGATATCATTAAATGTATCACCTTATAATTAGAGCAAAATTTTTTTCTTTTCAAAGAAATAAACAGCCCTCAGCCCTGCTCAAGTCATATCTCTGACAGCTTTGAGACCACCACATATACAGAATGATGAGTTTGATATAGCAGCATATAACATATTGATGATATATAGGTATAGACAATCTGCTCATACATCTCTATGAAAACTTATATTAAAATGTAGTTGCAGGCTTCTTCAAGTACTGCATTAGAGAAAATGACTTCATGTAAGTATCAATGTGATGCTCTGAGATAGATTACATCTCAATGTTGTGACAACACTCTTTCAGTATTTTCAATGAAGCATTAATTATTTTTTAATTTTGAATGCTTTTGTGGGGTTTTTGAGATTTATTGCTGTTGTTCTTGAAAATTAAAAATTACAATTACCAGGCTAATATTACAATAAACTATTTCCTTTGAAATTTTCACCCCAGAGGTTTAAATAATTTTGATTATTTGATTTAAATTCAAACAGACCAGATTTACATCTGTTGCATGGAATTTCTGATCTGTATGTGGATTTTGCATGTCTGCACCTATATAAAAGCAAATACAAAGGCAAAACAATAAGTACACCATTCATCACCCTTTTTATAGAAATGCAAAACTACTAAATACTGGATTATATTACTCTTACACTTGACTCCTTCTGCTATTCTACTCTGTTGTAGTAGTGCTTCTGTGAATTTTATTGCATGTCTGTTAGGCCTTCCAAACCAAGGAATAAATTCTCCATAACTGTCTCAAACTGTCTGACATTTTAAAGTGCTAACATATTTGAAATAGTTTCCTATATCCTGTGCCCATCTGCATTTTATTTCATGTCCATGTCTGCTGCTAATTAGGACCATCTTTATTCCTCTTTCTTTCATTTGCATTTGGAAACTTTACATTTAAACTTCACATATCACTTTTTTCCAAGACCCTTCTGTTGTACAATTATTGATTTTAAAGCCATTCCGGTTAATTCGGCCACATAATATTTTCTTCCCTACTAGCAGAGGTTTGGGGTTTTTCTGACTGAAACTATGAACGAAGGCTGGTTTAAATTTAGAGCAAGGTAACAGACATTCACTTTATTTGGTTGGCCCATAAACGTAGCTCAAAGATTTATTTCAATTATAGTTTCCCTTTCATAGCATGTAGTTTATTGACATTGTGCACAGAATTTTGTTTAAGAAACAAATATCTTTCAAAAATTTTGTTATGACTGGCATTTTAAAAATAAAATCCTTCATATATTATGCCACTTCTTCCCTGATGTCATATGCTAGTGAAAATTCAGCTTAAAAGATTCTCATTGAAACAAGTTACTAATGGTGAAAAATGAAGAATTAATAAAACAGCCTATGCAAATACCTACAAATTCAAAGAAAAAAAAAAAAAGAAAAATCCTTAGGTTCAATGGCATGTTTTATTTCAGAAAAAGAAAATAATTCTTCTTTCTTGAACTTGCAGATTTGTTTGAATTGCTTTTTTACACTCTCTAGTGTAGATTTACTATCTCAGCGTCTATAGCTCTGCCCTTTACAAAAACTATACTATTTAGCTGGAGCAGCAGAAAGAAGCTTAAGAATATTTTCAGTTTGAAAGCATCGTTCAGCTCTTCTCACAATCTGCTTATGTAACTTAAATATTTTTAGTGCATAGGAGTTCAAAACTGCTAATGTGTTGTGTTTCTGAATGACAAATAGAACACACTAAAAACAGCATTACTCTGTTTTTTTAAGAAAGTTTAAGGGAAATTCATGCAGGTCTCAGTGAAACTCTACCCTGCCTTTAGCCATCCAAGTATTTCCTTCCTTGTACAGAGGGTTGAATGATTCATTGTACCCAGATTCTCTGTTCACTGCTAGGTATGAAGCTGATGTGACTACATAACGCGGCCAGAGAACAGAAGCGCTTCTCAGGCTGAGAATCTGAGACACCTAGGAGCAGCTGCAGAAAGGAAACTTTCCTCCTCAGGATTTATTCATAATATAAGGTCTTGACAGCTGACAGAAATGGCACCCATTTTTCTTAGCAAGGTGTCTGAGTTGCGTTGTTCCCAGTTGTGTCAACAGCCAAGGAATTTTTCATTAGGAGATATACAGTGAAAGTAGACCTGCAGACTGACTGAATAAGCAAATGATTTCATAAAACTGAACCATTAAAGCTATGTATTTTAAAAGAGGTGTATCTGTTGAAAATTAAGAGATTGAGTAGAAAATACTGTATTTTCTCACTCTATAACTTTACCTAAGCCAATTAAAATCACATATGTAGCTCATTGCTTAGACTGAATTAGTCCAAGGACACAAATAAGAAGGTGACTGACACCTAAGTGCCATGACTCCATGTCTCACCTACCTTCAACAACCCTAATTTCAACCCACTTTCCTAGACTCTATCCTTAGTTTACAAAAAGAATTGTGGCCTTCCAAGACCCATCTCTCTGGATGAGAAGGATCACCTTTTGGAGATGATCCTCTGCCTTCCATGACTGTAAAGGAAGACTGCCAAGACAACCACGCAAACCAGATTCTTTACTTGTTGATGGCTATGGTTATATTAAATGAATCCCCATCCAGTCTACCCATCTCTAGTATATGTTTTCTTTTAAAACTATGGCAGCTTTTGCTCACTACAGTACCTTCTATTGTAATTATCTTTTCTTACTACTCCCAAATAAACCAGCATACAAGGTGTAGAAACTGGAGTGGAAGCTGGGGGAAGAAAAAAGAAAAAAAAGTCTAAGTGAGTGAGGCCACACAAATAAGGAGGTATGGTTATAGAAATCAGAATTGTGTCAAAATGAAGGAAATGGAATCATAAACTCAAACAGGCTAAATATAAAATCAGAATATAGCATGTCAAAGACATATCTGAGGAAAAAACTTACAAAAGAGAGAAGAATTTTTAATACATCTTCCTCAAACATATCAGGAACAGGAAGAGTGCAAGAGAAACTGTAGAGCCAGAAGAAGTATTCACAGAATATAAGACTATAGCACAAAAAACTAAAATTTATATAAATATAAGTTCTAAGTTCACTGTAGGGCATCTTCGGAGGAACTTTCTGGAGAACACATTGAAGTCCTGCCTGAAACTGAAATTCCAATAGAAGTTATGGAACTCGGAATGTTAATAAAGGACTTCAATGTGCTTCTCTAATTGTCACTCACTGTAACATACCATCTGACTAGTCCAAAAAGAAAAAAGAAAAATAATTATTTTCTTTAACTATCTATCTGAGATGTCTATGAACAAGTAATAAAACATACGACATTGGTGTCAAAAGGGAAATTAACTTTGGGCTTACTGGAAAAGACAATGCAAGGAATTAGACTGAGGAAACAAAGTGATTGTTTTTGAGGATAAACTGGCCATAGAACCTAGTGCTCTTATGGTGTTCATTCAATGTTTGTACAACAAAACAGGAAAGGAGATTCTTTGTGTTATACCATTAGTTTACATGGCAAACAAATAAGGCCATCTGGTGACCATATACTTTCACTATAAAATTGACTTCCACAATAGCTCTGAAGAACTTGGAGATCATGGTATTCTCAACTGTTTGAGATCTATGGTGGTTCACTATTGCAGATGGGCCTTAGCCTCAGCCTCTAAAGATGTACTAAAATGCAATGAAATAACGATTCCCTGAAACTCTTTTTGTGAACAAAGAGAAATCTATTTTCATGCACTCATCAGGGTAGAGGATTCCATTCTTGAGTTTAAAACAATATCTAGCTTACAACTAGTATCTCTGATTTTAATTTTTTGCCCTCAATATATCCATTGCTAACTGCCTAAACAATTTATTTTATTTTTAAAAATAATTTATTCTTTGAGTAACTAATGTTAATTACATTTACAGATATTGACAAGGAATTACAATATGAGACCTTATTCTTCTAATTATTGACATAATTTACCATGGACTTACACTACAAAAAGTATGTTGACCTGAAAGGTTTTACCCTAAGAGGCTGCACTGCAAAACAAAAAGAGACCTTACTTTAGATTCAGACATATCTTTCATCCCTTTATTGATTTATGAGAGAAAAAAAGATATTCATATTAGAACCAAGTCCCTCTGGAAGAGACCATCTGACTTTGTTGATAGATTTAGCTCCTTTTTTTTATGTATACCTACACTGAAAAAGTAATTTATAAATGTGTTGCACAAAGGTACACACTTAAAAGTCATCCTCTTAGCATGAAAAAAGGAAAACTTAATTAAGATATATTTTCATTGATGACATTTAAGACAAAATTGTTCCATGAACGGTAGAACGGATAAAGCTAGGTTCCCTATGTGTTTGTTGACATCTGTGGTATCACATAGCACTAGAGTAATCCACTGTCCATCTCTCTGGTTTCTCTACCAAGCTTCCTAAAAAATCTCTATATAAGGCATCACTTCCCTCTTGTATCTTGCACAAGAACATCCCAGTTTCCTCTCCTGATTTCCAATTTTTTTGGCTAAGCAACAGGAATGTGTGCTTTCACTATTCATGATGTTTCTCTTCAAAATCACCAAATCAAAATGTCTCTGAGATTTTTTCCCCTCATCTGATTTGGATGAAATTGGCTGATGGAACAGCAAAGAAGCTGATAAATGGATAGACTAGCAGTGCATTCTCATCAGCTCCATTTCCTTAGAAGATCAATTAAAATTTTCAAAGGTCACCAAAAAGTAATTTTTAAAAGGATGTGGACAGCTTAAAGAAAATGGAAGAAAGATTCCTCATGCTCAAGTCACAATCAGCTTAAAATTTGACACAAGAGTCCTGGGAGGATAAAAGCTAAGTGACTGTCAAAACCAGATTTTTTTTCACTTTGCACAGGAATTGCTAAGCTTCCAGGAATCTAAAGCAATCATATGATTTCAGAACACAGGAACAGTGAACTATGTGGGCATATTGGTTCTCTACCCCTCTGTCTAGTGAAAGTAAACTTTATGGCTTCAAATACAGGAGTGTCTTATCTCTTGAAAACTTACCATTTCCCAGAAGCTTGTATTGCACCTGGCCTTCATAGACACACGGAAGAACTCAGGTCATTGTGAGTTGAGGATATTTCCGCCAGCTCTGAGAATACTTGCAGCCTGAGCCTGTGTAGACACCAGGTCTCCATATACATCCATGCATACATGTGGATAAGCACATTCTGGAACAAGGAAATCATCAGATACACCAGCAGTCTAACCGGGTGCCCTACAAAAAAAAAAAAAAAAAAAAAAAGAGGCGAACATCAAATACAATACAATTGAATTACAAAACCTACAGCCAAGGATCATTTGAAAGGTTGAAGGTATTTGACTGAACTGAGAATAGAAGTATTCCTAGCTTTGATAACCCCTAGAAAAAATGGGGAAAACAACAATCCATTCAAACAAAGCAACAAGCAATTGATCTTCATCTCTTTGAGCAAGCACTACAAACTGTAGATGAAATCTTACATTTCAGCTAACCTTGGCTGACAATACTCTAATACGAACAGTGCACATTTGCTCAATGCATACACTCCTCTTCCCACAGTGACTGCTCTCTTAGTAGTAAAAGGGCTTAAATATTAATGAATAGATAAACCAAAATAAACCCTTATAAACAAAAACAAAAAAACAACCCTTTTCAGCTGCAGTAAAAAATATATTTTATCAGGCTGAAATAATGTAATCTGCCAGCAATTTTACTTACTGCCTATGTGAGCTTCACAAGAAGTTGTGATGGAAACAGAGCTATTTACATGTCCTGCATCAGGCTACAGTTCTGGGGGGCAGGTGAACTTCAAGCTGCTTAATTTACCATGTTTCAAAACAGAAAATGAGTAAATCCTGATTCACCAACACATGAATAAAACCATTTCAGGACATGTTCTTGCTCATATCTGCACTGAGAATGTCACTGAAGTCCTCTCAGTGCAGACCCTTAATTCGGATTTTGAGTGTTTATCTGGTATATCTGTAGAGTTACAGTTCAAGCAAACTAAACATTTCTATAGGTAAATACGAGTGTTCTAACAGACTCTTTGGAGTTCAGGAGCTGTCTTTATTAGCATAGCCAAAACAAAGTGAAAATAAAGGAACAGTAAGGGGTAGAGGGAGATGGAAAAAAAAAAAAGACACCACTCTCAGCAAACAAATAGGAAAGCCAAAGGACCTGAGAATTCACTGCCACAATATTTCACTTAAAAATTAGAAGAAAGTGGCAAACAGGAAGAAAAAGCAACACAATAGAGAGAATAAAAACAATAGCAATGCAGTAATTTTTTTCAGATAGTTATTCAGGGTTTCTGTTAGCCCCATGCCAATATTACCCACATGGCCATTTTGTTCTGCTCCTGGTTCCGTGTAGTTCAGTTTATAGCAAATTTCCCAGCACGTGGGGCTACTCTTGCCTGAAGATCTACTGAAATTTTTTATTATAAATGAAGAAAGCCTATGAAACTCATTACCTTTACAACCAAATAAAAAGCCAAAGAAAGAGACAGTCCTAGAGCAAATGATAAGATAAAGTCTTAATACACTTCTGAAATATGCAATTGAGATTGTGTATAAATTGTTTAAAGGAACAGAAGAAGCTTATGCCTAAAACTAGACACTAGACAGATCTCATTTATTCTTTCTGAGAGAAGGTTTTGTGTGGTATTTGGTTTTTTGCTTTGCTTCAAAGATTTCCAGATGTAACATTGTCCCTGCCCATGGCAGGAACATTGGAACTAGATGATCTTTAAGGTCCTTCCAACCCAAACCATTCTATGGTTCTATGATTCTATGATTGCAGAGAGAGCTCAATGACCATTTCTGTTTGTTAAGGATACAAGTATCTATTTTGTTTTGCTTGTAGATGGAATTACAGGTAGTATCTTTTCTATTAAAAATAGGACAATTGTTTTACCAAATGTTAGGAAACAACTTAATGTTTAAAAAGGCTGTTAACAGTTGCAAATAGGCATTTATTTTTGTCATCAG
This sequence comes from Coracias cyanogaster, assembly GCA_033124195.1. Lineage (NCBI taxonomy): Eukaryota > Metazoa > Chordata > Aves > Coraciiformes > Coraciidae > Coracias > Coracias cyanogaster. Next base: position 18,080 of record JAVSBS010019697.1, on the reverse strand, counting down.
GCTACACATCTTATGAAGATTCATAGATTTTAGGACCCTTCTGAACATATCATATGACATACACAGGCCAACAGTGACTGAAGCAGTGCCTGTGTTTTTGGGTTCATCCTGTGTCTAGCAATTACATCTATCTCAGTCCAATTTTCCCCTTTCTGAAGGGAGGAGTCTTTGCTACAGGTATTTTTCTGGGGAAAAGGAGTGTGGTTCATTCTTCCATTTTCTTCCCCTGAATTTTAATTTTTGTTCTTCCTTTTATTTCCTTGTTTGTGTCTGTTCCTTTCCAATTGTCCTGATTTCTCAGCCTCAGCTTTGCTTGGCAACACCCCACACGTCCTAGGACATATATAGCTTCACCCATTTCTGTAGCATTTGATAGTTTTGAACTGTTGTCAACAGTGCCTTTCCTGAGTTCTCTTGCTATTTCCTTAGAAAGCAATTTCCCAATTTTCATTTTGTTTTTCCTCTTAACCCCCTCTAGGTCTTTCATTCTTATTTTACTTATTTCTGTTTCTTATTTCTACTGTTGTAGACTTCATAGTGTGCGTAACACTTTAAAGCTGTTTATGTGCATTCATGTCTTTTAAGCCTGTAGTTTCTCTTTCCCCCTGCCACCCTCAAATTTATGTATGTACCCATCCTCTTCAAAATATTTATCACTTAAACATTTCATTTGGAAAGTCTTCTCTCAAATCTCTTCATCGTTTTTCTTTGTCTCCTCCCTCTTTTTTTGAGCTGTAAAGATATTAACAGATCTTACTGGTCATTTGCTCATACACGGGGTGTTGGCAGTAGGGACTGCAGGCAGCCTCCGTGAGGAAAGGCTGGGGTTTCCCTGTGCCAGACACTGCGGGTTCCAGTTGGCTCCAACTGACCCACTGAAGGGCACAGGTAAGCCCTGCAGCCAAGATGGTGACACCTTGGAGAAAGTTCAAGAAATGGCAAAGTGCTGCACAGTAGTGAAGAAAAGAAGTATGGGAAACAGCCCTTGGAACCCCAGGGTCAGAGGAGAAGGAGAGGGGGGAGGTGCTTCAGGTTCTGGAGCAAACATTCCTCTGCAGCCCATGGAGAAGACTCCATGATGGAGCAGGTTTATCCTGAAGGACTGAAAGACTCCATGCTGGAGCAGAGGAAAAGTGTGAGAAGGAAGGAGTGGCAGAGAGGAGCTGCTATGGACTGACCATAATGTCAGACTTCCATGCTACAGAGAGAAATGTAGGAAAGTTTACAAAATACTGCTATTTTTATTATAAAATTTTCTCAACCCTGCAATGAAAGCTTCAGGGGGATGGGGAGGCAGAGGAATATGGCATTGGTCATTTGCCATAGGCAGGTGTTATTTCTAAACAAAGATTTTTTAAAAGAGGAAATAAATAAAAATACAAGGAGAGCATAAGAGGTTGACTATGAGAAATATTACCAAATTTTTCATTTTGTTCTTCCCTTATTGAGCTCTGTTTGAATATGTAAACTTTTTCAGTGATACGAAAATAGTACTATTTTGTAATACATACTTTCACTGGCAAGTCCTACTGAGACTAAAAGGTTACTAAGGGAAGCATTGATCAACATGGCTAAGTGAAGAAATTTGACACAAAATTTAGTTTTTTTCCTCTTTGTTTGTGTCTCATTTACATTCAGTGAAAAATAAATTCAACTACCCTCCTCCTCAGAGAGTTTCTTAAGACTGTATATTTTTCCCTCTATGTGATATTTAATTTTTTGGAAAATAAAGAAATATTAATTCAAAATATTACAATACTGCAGTAATTACTAGTTTTTCATAAGCTGAAGTCTTTGTGCAAATTAAATCTATACTTGTGTATAGATTCCTAACTTATAAATGCTTTTAATGCAATAAAGCAGGAGACAGACTCCAAATTCACAGCCTATTTTAAAAAACAAAATTTATTTTCATTCTGATCTCCATTTCCTTGCATTTTTGAGCTCACTGATTTACACAAAAATAACCACTGCAAATAAAAACCCAAAACATCTGAATGTTGATAGTCATTCCTTGTTTTCCCCAAATAGACTTCAAAAATTCACTTCAATTACAGGTTCAGCTAACACTTGAGGTGATACTTCCGCTTCTATCATAAAGCCTGTGAAAGATATTTAGATGTAAGTGACAAGTTGTCTAATCAAACTGGATGTGTTGGGGTTTCTTTTTCTCACATTTCTGCTTATTGAAGTCTGACTGATTAAAGGGGTGCCTGCACCTAAAATGGAGGTTAAAACTACAAAAAGTAATACAAACTACAACAGTGTGAAAGCAGAGAGTCCTCTAAGAACTACTGTCTAAGTAAAAATCAATTAAATCAGCATTAAAATCTGGGCTGTGAAGGTGTCTGAACCACTATTACATGGCTTTGTTCACCTGAAGGAAATAACATATTAGCAGGGAAAAAAATAGTTTAAAAGTGGAAAAATTATTTTAAAACCCCCACTTATTTAGCAATATTAGCTGGGAGAATAACTATCTTAAGTTCCTATGGTGTGGGAGGGAACTGTGACATATTCCCAAAGCTGAATGTTAGCCTTGTAAGATTTGAGGAATTAATTCACACCATTCAAAAGTAATTCATATTTTTTGCTTTTCTCAACAATCTTATGCAGTCTCTGAGGCCACATAAGCACATTACTAAAACCTTTAGGTTTTTTTGCTTAAAAAGATCTAAGAGGTTGTTTTTTAAACTGTATTCATATTCATTAAATGACTGGTCATCAGGTTACCAGCATAGTGCATATGTTTCACCAGGATGCACTACTTAGTTAAAAACAAGAAAAAATAGTTGCCAAATTTATATTCAGGTAAGGCCTAACTTCAGAAGGATAAATGACAAACTAGCTAGTCAGTCTGCAAATAGAAAACATGTGTGTTGCCCTGATGAAAGTTTCAGTTTTATAAGTTAAGTGCAGGAGAATTGTAAGGCAATTTCAATAATATCTTATGAAAAATACATCATGTTTTGGGATGAAATATTCAAACTTCTTGTAAAGATATTTGGGGCTGATTTCCAAGTGTTATTCTGCTTCTGAGTAAATGTAGTACAGACAATAAAATCCTCCTAAATCCTATATAACACAAGGATTAATAACATAATGAGTAATGAATACTCACAATGCACAAGAATAGGAACCAGCCCAGACATGCATTGCACTTTTTCTCATGCAAGGACTGAGAATAAGTTGCGAGTTTTTGTGATGAAAGATAGATAACCATTTTCAACTCTTCTGCTTACTCTCTTCCCCTTCAGGTGTGCGCTCTGGACATGACTAGCATGAGTGTTTGGTTTCATCATGGTGGGCAAGCATCTGTGCAATCTACAGGAGTAATTCACCAGGTTCCATGGTCAAATAGATCAGTGCTGTTGAAGCTGTGACAATGGCTTAGCTTCAGGCTTAGCAGAACAAGTGCCACATACTTAAGTGTGATTCTGGATCAGATTCCTGGACCATTATGCTCTTATAGTGGGATAGTTCCATCTTCAGTTTCATAAGTTAAGAAAAGAATTTTATATGGAAAGTTACACCCATGCCTTTTATCTGTAAACATATTTGGCTGCCAACAATTGTCAAACATTAGTTTGTACTAGTACTTTCAGCTTTTCCAGATGTTTCTTTTTAACAGGAGGTTTAGACATATTCAGTAAACACAATCAATGGTTCTTCATCTAGTCATAAAGTGACAGAAGGCAAAAGGAAACAAAGTCCACTTGATCCAAATTAGGGTGATTTCAGAGCAAAGCTAATCTGCTGATTGAAAAATAAATACTGACAGAAATGGAAAAGGAACTAAAAAGAAGACTTAAAATGCCCTAATCATTGAATGCCATATAAACCTGGACAAAAGTAAAACTTTGTACCTTTAAAAGGCCGTGTTTTTTACTGAAATTGTACGATGTGGAAGATAAATATACATTTTTCCCATTATTGCAGCAATACTACATTTTTACAGCACAGATTAAAATAAGACATTGATTAGAATAGATGCTCATTCATTGTTAATTAGCTATTACAGTGCTGACATGTTTTTTGTTAATTCCTACCCTAAATTTTGATTTTGGAGCTGGCAGTAAAGAACTTTGCTGACAAGAAATCATGTTCATAACAATATGCTAGTGGTTACAGAGAGGAAAGCTGTAGAAGATTTGTGAGTATTTCTCCCCTGATTTTCAAGTGCTTGACTTTCATCAGATAGACAGTTGTGTTAAGGCATAATTTGTGGAATATTTAGAATAACATGAGGATCTATGCCACAATTTAGCATTAACCAGTGCATGCCCTCATGTGAATGGTTGGAGGAGATGCTCATCTTAGGCAATGTGAGTGCACATGGTATACCACATCTGATCTTGTAGTGACAGAACAGAACCAATATCAAACAGGTTAAGTTGGAAGGGAACTCCACTTTAGAAGGACATCATCCCTTGTCTTAGAAGGGCACCATTCCCTGATCTTAATTTCAGTGTAAAATTTACCTAAGGTACCCTCTCCTACTCATTACTGAGATACATTGCTGAGATGTACCCAACTTCTGAGGTTGCATGAAATCTTTCTCTGGTCTTTTACATGATTTCCAGATTATATAGATTAGGGTGCATGGACTATGTACCTCCTATCTCTATAAAACAGGGAGAAGTGACAGATTTATGGGACCAACAAGCTTCTGCTTTATATTTTTTTTTTTTTATGAAACTCCACAGACTTCCCACAAAGGTCCTGGAAAAAATACATTCTCCATTTGCCCAGCCACACCCCTAACAAGGTGCTTCAAATTTGAGAGTTCCTAGAAGCAGAGCATATTTCCGTAGTGTCTTCTTCATCTAGAGTAGTGCAAAACACAAAAGCAGACAAAGCTGCCTGTGATCCTACAAGTAGAGGGATGTAAATTGACTGTTGAGCAGTCACAATTTTCAGATTTCAGAGATGGACAAAGGACTGGTTAGAGATATATTTTGGCAGAAGCTGACTGCCCATATCCAATGTCTCACTCTTAGGCAACATAGACAAAGTTAGGAAGGCAAATTCTTTCAGTTGCAGCAGAAATGAGACTGGTTTTGTGCTGGCAAACATGATGAAACAGAATAAGACGTCTCTTGGTGAGAGAGAGCCCATCTTTCTCCAAGCGATATTTTCCACCAACAGAGCAATCTAATTTCAGCTATAGCTTTCATCCTCTATATTCAAAATCTTTGACAGTCAGCTACAAGGGCAGACAAGAATTGCCACAATTATTATGATGCTTGCTAAACATTATGAGCAAATGCTTACCCTTTCAAAGAAGGCATAGTTCAACGACAGCAGCCTGTTCTGACATTCAGTGCCTATGTTTTCAATAACCTCCTATAAACCAGTAGCTTTTAGAGTCTTCTTGCTAACATTTGCAACATAGAATAGTGTGAGTTGCTCCTTTTGTGTTCTTCTAGTTGACTCCAAGAAAATTATCATATTTCTCTCAATGTAAATTTTGTTGACAAAAATGAATCCACAAAACTGTGGAGAGAAAATGGACTTTGAATGACTTTTCCTGGGGCTTTATGTGGGTCTGAAAACATGAATCAGAGTGATCCCTATCATCATAATTCATCATTACACTTGGCTTACCATTTTCTGTTGGAGCTTTTTTCTTTTATACCTTCAGGATGCAGACACATCACATTGTGCTGCAGTGCATTCCAGGGTCAGAGCACTGTAGCGTGACTTACAGCAAGCAAGACACTTTTTAACTTGCTTTTCCTGAATAACAGCCTTTGAGCATCTGCTGTGTATAAGAATGTTATTAGAATCGATTTGAAAAAGAAAAGAGACATCCAGATTTCCTTAAAGGTTACATCTTTATCCAAAACTTTCATACATGGAGTATAATCTCAAAGTAAACATGTATCTACATAATATTATGCATTATTAAATAGTTCACAGGACTGACATATTTTTCTGAATGCATAAAATTATTGTGAGGCATGTGAGAAAGGAACATAAACTGAATAATTCTAGCAAATCCTATTAGTAGGAAATGAATGATTGGATTCAAGAGGAATTGCTTCTATTTTGACTGTTGGGTAATATATTATAAATGTAATTCTTTTTATTTATGTATAAAGCTGACTGAGAGTTTGTGTTTGTACTATTTGCCATGGTACATTTTGTTAATTTTATTTGCAATGTTATAAGGTAGAGCACCTATTAACAAAAGTATGGTAAGTAATTTGCACAAATTTACTGCACTTCTTATGAAACTGCCATTCTTGCTTTGTTAAGATTGTTTTTATACTGGTAGTATGCAGCTTCCAAATTAACTTGTCCAGCTATGTTCTCTACTGCAAGGAATATTTTGGTTGGCATTATAAATCATGGATTGTGTAAAGTAGGCAGCACCTGCCCAGAGGTGGCCCATGAAACATGACCCATAACAATGCAGCTTGCTGCTCTGCTCTGTAAAACAATCCAGATTTCAGAGGACAAATATTTTTTTTGTCCTTGGTGTTTCTGGGTGTCCTTGTCATTTTTAGAGTTTCAGCTGTCTGAAGGATGAGGTACATTTAGCATAATGTCAGCATCCTTGTTTACTGGAGCAGAGAGTTCCTTCACAGCAGCTAGTGATTCCTAGCTGCCACCTATGGGAAATATGGCTCCTACCAAAAAATTCTGGATTATTTTCTGGGAAATCCTAATAAAAGTTATGAGCATATGAGATACAAAGATAGTGAAGTAGTGAGCAGATCAACTTTGTAGCACACATGCAGTAGCCACTTGTGTAACTAACAAGCAACCTACCTGGAAATAGTGTTTTAATACAAGATACTGCACATGTGGAACAATGCTCCAAAAATAATAATATTTGTGGTTTTCATTATTGTCAGGTTGAAAAGAGCTATGGAAGTGTTCTACCTAGAAAAATTAAAGCTACCCTTGATTTTTTTTTTCAAGAATTCCCCTTCCCGGCACCTTTCAGTGATTTTACTCTGGGCTAGCAGATAAGAATAATTACAGATCATTACAGCCATCTGAAAGTTAGGAAAATTTACCTTAGATAAGTGGCAGAAAACTCACAAATCAAGTAATGAGATATTAAATGAAAGAATTAAACCCTCTGCATATAGCTCCTCAGGGGAATAGGCTTGACAGGTTTGAAAGAAATAGCAGAAAACCTATAGGTGCCTCCCACTCCTCCTACAGATAACCAGATAGATAGCAATGTGTGCATAAAGAAAAAAGATACAAGGAGCAACAAATTTACTGACAGTGCTGAATAATATCAGAAAGACTATCCATACATACTCACAGTTTATGATAAAGAAGATTCTCACTACTCTCTTTATAAATAGGATCCTTCCCTTGATATCTAATTTTGGAATAATTTCAGAGACCACTAACTTGTATCATCAGGTTTGTAATTACTTCCAGAACCGACATCAGCTCCAGTTTTAACAAGCACTAACAAGATAAGCTCTAATATGTCCCAAACAATAGACATATTCCCAGTCCTGCTTAAATTGACACACAATGTCATTTTTTCCCAGCATATTAAATTTAAAGCCATTTTGAAAAGAAACAGCTCAAAAACGATTGCATCAACGATGTAGAAAGTGTTTCAATGATCAGAGAAAATAACTGGTTCAAGGCTACTAAAAAAGTAACCAAACTTTCCCATACTTTTCCTAGGCTTGATGCTTTGCTGTTTTACTGCTTTGTGTATTTCCATTCCCATATGAAGGTTACAAAGAGTATGGCAGGTATGTAAGAATTTTTTATAACTGGTCCAAAGGGAAGGACCAATAAGGAAAAACTATGGGTTAACTGGGTTATGTTATTCTTAGACTTCTACTTTAGTGAAAAAGGAAAACCATTCAGTCAGTAACATTGCAGGATTGTATATACTGATGACAGAGGAATGAGACCAGATACTGCTCCACTTCTAAACAGTTTTTAGTTTTTCCCTTTTTAGTAAAATTACTACTACTCTTACCAGGACTCAAAAAGGTAGAGTTGCAGTAGAAACAGTGTGCATGCATAAAATCCTGTTTTGAGTGGCTCTTTAGTTATTACCAGAGGATGGATTTCATTAACTGTATGCCTTATCAATTCCCTCCGTACTGCATGTAAAAGACACTACTACTGTTTACTCTTATAGTCTTTACAGTAATAATGTGTAAGTTCAGTGTTATTTAGTCTTAACTGAGTTTCTTTTTCAGAGTGCCTACACAAACACTAAAGCAATATAAGTCTTTATATACCTGGGAACTTTGTAACAGATGCCTAACAATGGGGATGGGCAGCTAGCATTATTTTTCAGACCTGTTTGAGTTCAGGTCCCAGCAGCAAGGATAGGATGGGTTGCATCTGGGTGGAGTTCTTGTAGAAACTGAGCAGTAACAGTTTTTAACCAGCCACAGGAATCAACTGGGTGGAGATTTTCAGATCATTGCCAGCCAGATCACCACATCTTGTTGAAGGACCGAACTCCTGCCTGCCTGATCATTATTGAGAACAATACCAGGAAGTTTATGAAGCCATTCAAAACATCTGGCTTGGCATCTTGATATTTTTATGATAAACTGGGGAAAGGCGAAATATAATTTGGCAAATATTAAAACTTTTCTGCTGTTGCTTTCCAAATAACATTCTCCTCTTGTTTTAAGCAAACTATAATTCTGTGTTCATAAAATGTTCTCATGAGTGATTTTTTTTAATGTCAAAGTAAAAATGTTCATTTTGTTTCTCACAACAAGCTAGAATGTTCATGTCTACATCAGATAAATATGATATTTCTTCCCATGTGCCAAACCACCAGAAAAACTAAGTTTTTTCTTAAGTTTTTTGATTAACTGTTTTTCTTGATGATTTTAGGAAGATGTGATGGTCTTTTTTCTTTTAATTTTCTTTTTTTTTTTTTTTAATTTTCAGTCTTTACTCTGGAGTCCTCAGTTCCTGAAGCTCCTTCCAGTGCCTGTGACTTCTAAAGGGACAGAGATAAAAATATAAATGTGTGTGCTACAACTTCATTTCACTGGTTTTATTGTAGGTCTGTCTCTGATTATATATATAGTGTATTTATTAATTTATTTTCAGAAAAGATAAAATGGGAACTCCAGGCATTAGGAAGTTTTCCATATCTTGCAACATATGAAAGACTGCAGTGAAAATCTTCAGAACCTGTAAAATATACAAAGCTCCGCTGCCGAGAACCGTGCTTTTTTCCTCCATTTTCGAGTTTTTTTTGAGATGGACGGGGGCTCCCTGACCCAGGGAAGCCCCAAGCAGGGGGGAGAGACCCGGCAGCCTCTCACGAGAGAGTCCGGGAGGACCACGTGTCTGGGGGCGTTCCCGTGGAACCTGCAGGAGATTTAACGCAGCGAACCCGGAACCTCCACTCAGACAGCCACAGCAAGACAACAATAGCCCTTGCGCTGTTTGGCGCCCAGCCAGCAGGGCGTGTGGGGGAGAGGCATAGGGGGGCAAAGGAACAAGAAGAGAAAAAAACGAAAACAAACAAACAAACAAAAACCCCAACAACACAAACCAACCCAAAACCAAAACAACGATGGTTGTGACCAGGGCTAAACCTCCTGCAAAGAAGAACATAGTGACACAGACAGAGGTCCTGCGGGAGCACATTAGTGTCCAGGTCTCCGGCTGCAAAGAGTGCCAGAGTCTGGTACTGCTGGTGGAGTGTTATGGGGGTAACACCTGTGCCCGATGTGACCAGGTGGACGATCTGCTCAGCCTGGTGGCTGAGCTAAAGGAGGAGGTGACTGAGCTAAAGGAGGAGGTTGAAAGGCTAAGAACAATAAGGGAGTGTGAGAGGGAAATAGACTGGTTGAGGACAGGGCAGCAGGTGGAGGCTCCATTAGGAGAGGATCCCCTCGTCTCTTGCCGCCAGGCAAATGAAGAAAA
>JAVSBS010019696.1:14981-41285 GCA_033124195.1 Coracias cyanogaster | reverse complement strand
ACCATTGGCTTTCTTGGCCACAAGGGCCCATTGCTGTCCCATGGAGAACTTGTTGTCCACCAGGACTCCAAGGTCCTCCTCCACGGAGCTGCTCTCTAGCAGATCGCCTCCCAATCTGTACTGGTGCATTTTGTTACTCCTTCTCTGGAGACATTCAAAAGCCACCTGGATGCCACCCTGTGCAACCTGCTCTAGGTGAACTTGCTCCATCGGGGAAGTTGGACGAGATGATCTCCAGAGGTCCCTTCCAACCCTTATCATTCCATGATTCTGTGAATATATGTATGTAAAGTAATACGTATGTGTTAATTCATACACACAGAATATTTTCCATAATCTTTTCTGAGATAGAATGGTTAAGGGGAACCTGTTAAAAAAAACTGAATATATATATATATATATTTAAAAAGAAATATGTCTTTTTATCTTTAGCTTTTTAATGGTAAACATTCTGAGCCAGATTGGAAAAGATAACTTTGAAGGATGTAACAGTCACCTTCAAAGAATTAAGGGAAAATGGGAAATAATTCTAAATATTTCTGGTTAGTTTAAACCTGTGTTTCTTTTCTATAACCCTTATAAAAACAAAACCAAAACCACAAAAATAAAGCCAAAAAAGGAAGATTCAATCCCTTAAAAAATTAATGAAGAAACTGTGGATATTAAATGTAAAATATTTTAATTGATTGATTTGTATAAATAAATGTGATCAAAATTCCATTTTCCTTGTTAAATGTGTAGTATTAATTCTACCCATCTCTGTATTCAGCGACATGGATATGTAATAGAGTTACATGGAAGGAGTATTGGTGTAAGTGTCATTATTGTGACAGACCATTTCTAATGATTTTGCAGGATTTCTTTCAGTTTTGCTCAGGAGGTAACATCAATTCTGTATAATTCTAAACTAACCTCATTTTAGCTTCTTTAATATCCACTCTAGTGTTGTCAGTGAAAAAAAATGCTCATTATCACTTAAAATCTTTCAAAGTGGAAAGAGAAATACATTTGTCATGGGAAGAATAGAGACAGAATGAACTATTTTTAGGCCTCTTCCATCATAAAACTTCCAAGACATTTCGAACATTTTAGATAGCAAATAAAAATTAACTGTAAAAATTACCTTTCCCATGAGAAAAGAATTCATTAAAAATTAAGACAGGATGTCCTGAGATCCTTTCAGTTAGACTGGTGTGAGAAAGTTGCAAATCAAACCAATATTTTCTGTAAAACCAAGATTCTTATTTCCCTGAACACTTATTTTACACAATACAATAAAAAGTAATTTTATATTCTATTATATTAATTTATATGTAAAATTATTTTCTTAGATGGATAATTTATAAAATGGCATCCTGGATTATTTTTTTTTAATAATACCATTATATTCCAAAGTGAATTTATACAGTTAATTTATAAGGACGCAAATATTATTCCACTAGTTGGAAACAGTTATTTCATCTATAACTTCTCAGTCTCAATCTTTAACTGGAAACATAGAAAATGTTTAAAAAACAGGCTTAGAAACTAAATTAATAATTCAATTGAATACTGAAACTTCAGGTTTCACAGAAGAATTTTAAATCACAATTTTTTTAAAGCTACTTTTTTTCTTCCAGAACCATGTACAGCAGAAATGTATCCTACAGGAAATAACATAACAATTTGCACCTTTGCTAATACTTAGCTCTGCTCCACAGGTGTTATCTTCTAATGTATTTAACCAACTGACATAATCAAATTAAGTTTGGAACCATTGCTCTTAGCTCTTCTTTATCTAGTGAGTTACCAATTCTATTTCAGATCTGCCAAAATACCTTCAAAATAGTCTGTTTTTCTAGCAACATTCAGGTTTTCCGATCAAAGATGCCAGTATGTCTAACTTTCATTTTACTTAGAGCACATAGAGAGCCATAAACATCATTCATTTCCCTAAACAAAAGCAGCTATGGAACAACAGTAAGAATCTTTGTCAAAACAAACAAAAAGGATTCAATTTGCACTCCAGTTTAAAACTCAGAAAAAGTACCCTTTAATATGTAAATGTAGCGGTCATTTCCTGAGTTCGTGAATCTCAAGGCAGGGACTGGGACAATTAAGTCCCATCCATCATAGTAGAATCACAGAATGACAAAATCAGAGAATGTTATGGATTGGAAGGGACCTTGAAAGATCATCTAGTCCAGTCCCTCTGCTGGAGTAGGATCACCTAGATCAGGTCACACAGGAATGTGTCCAGGTGGGTTTTAAATGTCTCCAGAGAAGGAGACTCAACAACCTCCCTGGGCAGCCTGTTCCAGTACTCTGTCACCCTCACCGTGAAGAAATTTTTTCTCATATTTATGTGGAACCTCCTATGTTCCAGCTTGCACCCATTGACCCTTGTCATTGGACATCACAGAGAAGAGCCTGGCTCCATCCTCCTGACACTCACCCTTGACATATTTATAAACATTAATGAGGTCACTCCTCAGTCTCCTCTTCTCCAAGCTAGAGACCCAGCTCCCTCAGCCTTTCCTCATAAGGGAGATGTTCCACTCCCTTAATCCTCTTTGCGGCTCTGCGCTGGGCTCTCTCAAGCAGTTCCCTGTCCTTCTTGAACTGAGGGGCCCAGAACTGGACACAATATTCCAGATGCGGTCTCACCAGGGCAGAGTAAAGGGAAAGGAGAACCTCTCTTGACCTACTAACCACACCCCTTCTAATACACCCCAGGATGCCATTGACTTTCTTGGCCACAAGGACACATTGCTGGCTCATGGTATATTATCAGTATAATATCAGGTTGAAGATCATCTGCCTAGGTTCTGGTTTGCGGGTGTCATTCATGCCAACATGAAATAGTAGCGATGGATAGTACTCTGTGTCCTTTATGAGTTGTGGCACCCTTTCAGAAATATCTGTGATCGTAGTTCCCGAAAGGCAACATCCCTCTCATGACTCCCCATCAGGCTGCCAGATGGGCACAACAGAGATTCACCCTCTATGAGCACTTGTTGCTTCCTTTTGTGATGTTCATGTGTGCTGTTTTAGTCAATTTTAAATTGATGTTAATATTCTACTTAAGCTGTTTATATGTACTACTTTTATTTCTAGTTTTTATTTCATCTTTGTTTTTAAATATGCTTCTGATTATATTAAAACATTTTTCTGCTTCATGCATTATGCTCATGTTTCCCTTGCCATAGCACCCTATGATTTCACTTGGAGAAGGTAATTCTGATGTCATCTTGCCTTGAAGAAGATTATAATACCATAAATCTTACCTTCAAGAATTCACAAATTACATCAAAGTCCTCAAAGAAATCTTTTACACATTCAAAAAGCTCACTTCAGTACTCCGAAGCACTTGGATAAATTTACTGAAGGAGGTTTATTGAGAACTATTAGAAAAAAAGGGAAAATCTATCTGGTCAAAGAAATCTTGAAGAAAAGCCCTCCTAAGAGTGAAAAGAGGGCTTTATTTAATGAAGTGACTATTAACAACTTAGGTTTTGCCAGTAGCAAGGTTGGGCCTATAAAACTGGCGTCTATCTATCCTCTCTTCTCCAGTTTAAAAACCTTGACATTTTCATTGATCTAAATAGTGAGTTGGATTTATACAGTCTAATGGTAGACAGTGAGTCTTCTCTGTCTGCTTTTTTCTTCTCTGCAAAGCGTGACTCCACTTCTTATTCTCACTTGGAGAACACAGAACTATTTCATCTGAAAATCCTCTGAAGTATGCATAACTGTCAACTGATGCTATGGGTATGGAGCAAATGCAGAGAATCTGTAGAGTATGTTAGTATTGTAACTTCACTGCTCTCCCAGGTGAATTTTGAAAATAGTGTAGAGTTTAGAGCATAAGAGTCTGACAGCTTTTTAGCACAGCTGAAATCTCCGGCAAACACATTTGCTGAACTTTCAGTTTTCAACTAAATGCTTTGTCATCTTGTAATAAGGACAAATTTAGTGTAATTTTCAAACTCGTCTCTTCAGGAACTCTTTAAGAATTCTACTGTGTGGTTAACTGCGAAATTTTATCTAGAAGGAATGATTCATCAGAGGAATGAGGAAGCCAAAGCTGAGCTTTTTCCTTACACATTTTGAGTGTGTGTTACAGGGGACAACCACAGACATATATGAAGTGGGATGTGTGTGGGAGGTGACTTACCACTGTCACTGTTACACAACACAAATGAAGGAAATTTAATGAATTTAGGATATTCAGGGCCACAAACTAAGCAGTCTATGGCAGTCAGCATTCCTTTCACTAATCTATGAAGATACAGAAGTGTGTGACTGATGAAGTGGAATGAAACGTTAATTTGTATGACTTTAACAGTATGTTTTATTTTCTTAAATAACTCCGTAGGTGTTTAAATTATGTTTTTTAATTTCAAACAACTAGTAGGTATCTTGTCCAGTAATCTATTAATTCTCTTATGATGTTTAATTCTAATGAAATTTAATTTATTATTTTTTTTTTTAGTTTTACTGATAAAAATTTTCCCAGCAACAATGTATAAGCAAGAGAAGTAATGGTAGTATACGGAAGAGAAATAATGAAAAATGTATTGATGCTGATTTCAGTGATACTGGAAATATTTCTATTTTGTGATAAAACAAAGTTTCTTGTGTTTACTTTTTTCTCCAGAAACTTTCATTTATAGATAATAAATAGTATAATGTTTAAAAATATATGATTTTTATAAAATCCAAATGATCTTTCACAGTATTCTGCTGTTCATACATCCTCTTTAGTTATTCGTATAATATGGAATAATGGGAATTCTTTCGTTCAGCTTTTGTTGCTGAGGTGACTAATGTACTGTTGCCCTTGTGTATACTTTGCAAGACATGGGAGCATGCTAAAATTTCTCAAAATTAGAGGAAACTTTATTTCCTGTAATTCATTGAATGTTCCTTCCTCCTGCCAAACAATAAGCCTGTGAAGACTCCTTTTCTACATCACCATCCTGAATTACTCCTGGTTTGCTTAATGCACTATGAGATCAGTTTACGATCTATTTAAATCTGTTCCTCTCTGTACAGTTGTGCATCATCACACATAATCTTGTTTATATTAATTTTATTAACAAAGCAGTTCTTACAAAGTTCAAATCCTTTTGATGCTCCTGTGCTCCCTGTGCTATGGAACTACTTGTAAAAGTCATAGTAATATCAGATGTTATATGTATGCAATTCCCATTAGCAAAAGGAAGTATGTTTTTTTTAATGCAACACAGACGTGATCTCAATATGCATCTTTAAAGATGTTTATTTTTCTGGCTATCTAGAAAATCAGCTCAAAAATGTTGTTCAATTAATAATTTCAACAGAATAAAACAATGCGCAATTGTGATGTAATACATTTACAGAAAAAAGTCAACTCTGCTTTCAACTCTAATTGTGAAGTTCCTTACAATTTTAATAATATATTGTGAAAATTATGATTTAAAAGTCAGTTTCCAGTGTCTTTTTTGGAAAACAGCTCCACCATGTCAGGTCAAGGTACATTTTCTCCAAAGCTCTAAGGTCTTGCTCTATAAGAGCTATGACTAGCATTCCAATAATGGAAGGAATGTATTAGCTCTATTTCTCTGGAACTTGGTTAGAATATTTAGAGCCAAGGTGACAAATCCTTAGGATTAGTCATGAATGAGACTGCCTTGCATTGAAACTATTTGGTAAAAAAGATCATTGTAACAAGATTGTCTGCTGATGAGATAGAGCACTGAAGAATCCAAGTTATGATAACAAGGTTCAGCTGTGATCTACATATAAGTACTAAGATGCTCATGTGTTACGCTATGTATTCATATGTGTGGTTGTGCATTGCATTTTACAGGTAGAACAAATATTGGCATTGATTGCTTGCAGCACAGAGGTGTGAGGGTTTAATTGTTAATAGATATGAAGTATTTGAGGTCCACAGGTGGTAGTTGCTTCTGAGGTGCAAAATGCTATCATTTTTTTTATATGTAGAAGACTATTACTCAATCTGATTACATACATATTCTACCAACCTCATGATCTGCTAATGAATTACTTCTTGAACTGGAAAGATTTGCAATGCATCTGCTAATATAATGCAACCTACGAAGCCTGTAAGTTGTATGCAAATACTGCATTATTGAGAGTTTTTAATAAAATTGCTAATCAACATAACTGCTTAGTGTGAACTCTAAAAATTACGGATAGCAGTGCAAACAATGCATACTACTGTCCTTAGTCATCATTAATAATGAGGGGGGTTTTTTTAGTGTTTTCCATCTCATTAAGGTCACTAGCACTCATAAGAACAAATAACTTAGTCTGGTATCTTAACTCAGACCCAAGCAAGGACCCAAGAAACGGCTGTTGGTACTTCTCCATTATGTCCTCACAAATGCTAGTCTGTGTTAAAGATAAAGGATGCTAAATTTCATTGATCTTGGCTTCAATTCCTCTTGCCAGACTTCAAAAGCCTGAAAGTTAGGAGCCTAATCATATGTTGAAAGAGTGAGTCTAATCTCTGGAGAAATTTAATTCTCTCCATTGACTGTAGATTAAATGTTTGCATTAAAGTGTGTATCTGCATCTCTTATTTAACATTGCAGGTTGTCAGTGGACATTATTACCCATTTCACCTATCAGTTTAAAAAGTCCCTCTGGCAAAAAATGCAACTGAACTTTTAGATGGTTTTGTTGCAAAACATACCATATCTAACTACAGGATTTACATCACATGATGTTCTATTGAGTTTCTCCAGCTGTATTGCAGGAAACATGTTTGAGAAAACTTCTAATAGAGGATGTGACCTTCACACTTCTACATGCAAAGAACAATTTTAAGGCCAGTACCAATTCCTTGTTCAGTGTTGGAAAAAAATTCCTCAGATTTTTTTTTTTAACATTCTATTATGAATGTTATCCTACATCGAAAATGGGCTTATTTCTAACTCAAATTAAATAAGTAATAAAGCAAGTGCCAAATCCAAACTGTTTTCAACATCACAGCAGAGCATGCCTGAACTAAATGTTTACCATTTTACAGATTTAGAAGAATCTTAATACCAAAAGCAACTACAAAGCAAACAACTAATTTATGCAATAGAGAGTAAATCTGAACTATTTATAAATGTAAACATAAATAAGTACAAATTTATCATGCTTTAACTTAAAATTGATACATTCAAGAAGCCATTTCTCTCACATGCAATACCCCCCAAAAAGCATAAAAAACTTTAAGAGTTGTAAACCTGCAAATGGAGAGATATAATTTGAATACCAGTAGAGAAGACATCATTCAGTATAATTTATTCTTATAATAACGAAGAGAAAATAACCAAAAGAGCTCTCTGATTTGCTGAACAGCTTTCTTTAAAGTTTTCTTTGGTTTTCTTTTTTCTCCTACACTGTTTCTTGACATACAATCATATTTTCAAAGCCTTCCTGGCAATTTTACAGAATGAATACTTTAAGGAATGGATTTATATTTGTTTCTCTTAGGAGAATGTACATACCTTAGATTGCTGGGGAGGGCTCAGGGACAGTATTAAGGTGGCAAATGAAGAGAACATGTCCTCTCTACTCGTACTTATAGGTAAGGACAAATGAATATTTCCACTATTAGTAGTGTATTTAATATTCTCTAGAAGCAGCAGAGAATTCCAGAAAAACATAGCTGCTGAACCATAAAATATCTTGGAATGTGGTCATTTTTCTTGTAGCTGTCAGGAAATTCTACGCCTCATGCTGAATTAATTTTACATAATCCAAAAGCAATCTAACAATATATATAATATTTTTCTTGTCAATAATATGAAATTCATCACAAAGTTAAAAAAAAAAGTAAAGGTCTAAGGTTATCTCTATGTGTACAACCTGAGATGTTGTACCATGACCACGACCAATGACCAAATCTCATTTTTACTGATTTCTATTAAATCTAGAGGATGTCTGCATTGGAAAATGGAACTGGAGACTGCACAGTGATATCATGTCAGAATGAAGCTGGGTGTACAATAATACCTGAGAGCTGAAAAGTGGACAGGAGTCCCCTGCTCCACCATTGAAGATATACTTTTGGGCTATTATTACTTTCTGCTTACCATTTCCTATTACTTTGTCCTTACACTTTTGTATGATGGAATTCTCTATCTCCCAACAAATTCTTTAGGAAGGGTAGAAAAACAAAGGGAACAGGAAAGGGTAATGGCTTGAAATTATTTTGCAAACTATAATTCTAACTTCTCTTTGTGGGTACAGACCACATCTCTGCAATGCAGAAAACAAGATTCTTATTAAGCTGAGAACTGGGAGGATCTACAGAAGCAATGCAGTAGAACTCCTGAGCCACAGGAGTTGTCACAGACTTTAAGGAGCTTTCTACACCTGAAATTGGAAATAGTGGTTGTTAATTATTACTACATAATGATGATTTGGAATTTCAAGTATAAACCACATTTTGTAATGTCAATGTATTTTCTGCTATTCATTGAAATATTTTTTTTATGAACAGAAAATTCTGTGTCATAAAGATACTAAATTATATTGTGTTTCAAGGTCGACCTGCAATGCTGCTAATACATTGTATATTTAGGCATAATTGTTTTCCCTACAGGCTATGAAGTTCCCATTTCCCTTGACAGACAGGTTTTTTTTCTTCTGTTGTTGGGCAAGGGTGCTTGAGGGAGGCCACACTAGTTTAGAATTAAAGTTTCAGTCCCATTGTAACAAACTTTATTTAAACAATGACTCATTCTTTGCTCAGTTTAGAGTTTCTGATATTCAGAATTAGGAGGGAAAAACAATGTGACTTTCAATGTGATTTTCCAGGATTGCACTGAATTTTTTTACTGGTTCCTTGTATTTAACTATCTAGTCTTGTTTGTTTTGACATTACAGATATTTTCATTACTTACAGTTCACCTTAAGAAAACGGCTGGAAGTAAGTGTGGAACCAAAATTCTTGGTCAGAGGTAGGACACTGTTTATCATAGGCTCAATTCTCTTCCTTCTGTACCATTGTAAATTAGAAGTGACTGTACTGAATTCTATGGATTTCCACTACCATAAATAAAGTAATACAAACCCTCTAATGTCATCATAAAAACAAGGCATTTTGTCATTACCCTATGTGGAACAGTATTAACAACGATGAGGGAAAATGCATCTAAATAGATTAATTGCAAGAATAAATCTTCCTAACAGCACAGGCCCATTTTATTATTAAGAAACAAGCCAACCTTAAAGCAAAAATTGAAGTTCTAAACTTCTGCTGCTTTATGTAAACTACTTCTTCAGAATGTACATTTAAAGTTTAATCTAGCAGGCATTGTTAAGAATAAGAGCTGTACTGTACCTGGTTTTGAAAACTGCTGAGTGCCCTCTTTTTCTACATTGAAGTTGAAAATCACCCTTGATGTTCCCTGTTTTAACATTCCCTTTACATGAACAGATTAAAGTAGGCAGCAGTGGCAAAGATTTATAGAAGATTTAAATGGAAGTTGTGAATTCCATTATGGATCCCAAAATCTTCGAATATGTAAACAACAAAACACATCATCTAATCCCCTCCTCTCTGAAGTGGTGAACTCAGTCCTCTGTATGACAACTGTTTATTATAGCATAGAGATTTAGCATCCTATTATCATCCAGTTAGTATGAATCCATTTTTATTATTGTTCACTAGCTCATTTTTAAATTTCTGTTATATAAAGGGAAGGCAAGTGTTAAAAAAAAAAAAAAAAAAAGCATATTGCTCTTTTTATCAATTCACGTGAATGCCTAAGCTTATTTATAAATAACTTCAACAATAGGAATATTAGGGTCTATATGTACTGAATTTTTCTAGGTAATTTAAGCATATATGGATCCTGAAAGGAGTCTCCTAAGTCTTACACACAAAAATACATACATATATATATATATATATATATACACAAACACAACTCCACTAACCTCCCACCAAGTAGACATATTTAACTTATTACATTTGTTTGATATTAGAGCTGCCCAACTTTGAACAATTTTGATTCAGGGGAATCTCTGGGTATAAAAATCACAAAGGCTAAGCTGCTTCACAAAACTCATACAAGTGATTAGATAAGACAGGAGTAGGCTAAACACAGAGGTTGGGAAACACAAGGAAAGGAGCTGGTCAAGATAATAGTGGCATAGATGGTATTGCAGTTGTAAGAGAGAAGAAGCATGGAAATGGATCTATAGGAACAATGTTAGGAAAGAACTGACTTTGGGAGAAGCAAGATGAAACTGTAGTTACTTCTGGATTATTTTACATAAATTCTTTTAAATATTACTAGAGGATCTAACTGATTGTTAAATGGTGTTAATTTGGAATTAAATAAATCATAAGACCTCTTTCAGTTTCTGAAGAACAATACTACACGAAACAAACACACATAGCTATAAAAAATGAAACTATGAGTGTGTGGGCATCACAGAACGTACACAATCTATGGTGTGAAAGAAGAAATAACTATTAATGTCTCAACTGTATATACAAAATTAGGAGGGATTTCTGGCTCCTTCTCACTTAGGCACAACTTAAAAAAAAGGTAGTCTCAGGAAAATGAAGTAATGCTTATGTTAAAATATCATTATTTCTATTATTAATTGATTTCTCCGAATATAATACAAAGGGGTTTCAAAAATTGTTGGGCATCCTCCTTCACTGTCATTTTAAGTGCCATTTTAGGTTTTTGAGATCCTCTCAAGACAAATTTCTTCAAAGAGTGTAACATCTACAAATGTAACTATTGGAGCACTTTTTTCCCAGAGAGTCGGAGTTAATTAATCACATAGAAATATGCAATTTACCAGACTTCACTGGATGAAGACACCCTTAATTCAAGACAAACCAAAACAGGAATATGAGTACTACTAATTTTCTTTGGAACAGGGGAGTGTCCAGCCAGAGCTGTCTTATTTTTCTACCACATGTTTAGGAAGTTGTACATTTTCATTGATTATGTTCTTCAAGACATATATAGAATTTTATTGGGTGATTGTTTTCCTCAGCTGAAATTGTTTAAGACAGTGAGAACTACAAAGATGAGCTACAGTTAAAGAAGGAAATCTCTTCATTTAGTAAAGGAAGGCTTATTCTGAGAAGTGTGACAAGGTAAACTGTCTCAAGTTAGGGAATTTCACTTAATTTAATTTAGTGCCAGTTAACATATGCCTTATATTACTTATTCAAATATCGAAAAATATAGATATACAAAGAGTTAAGGAAACATTTAGGGAAATGCCTTTCCTACCCCTCACCCAGGCTCTGCTTCAGTCAAATACCTCTTCTCCTCCACTTTGTAGTCTCAATTTCCCTTCATTTTGCGATGTTACGCTTAGACCATTTCAATCCCTTCAGTGAAATCACAGATGGTGCAGGAGGATTAAGTTTGCACTTAATGGTTTACTGTCTGCTGCTCCTTGCTTTTTATTTATTTCACCCCATTGCTTCTTACTCCTTAATACTTTCCTGCCCTGGCACGGTTCACCTGCAGTTGTCCTTCTGGTGGTGTTGCTGCCTCAGGATGGGTCCTCAGTCCCTTAGGGGTGTCCTTGCCCTGCCATGTGTTATCCATGACCACAGTCCCCTTGGAGGTATCTCTTTCATAATGGAAAATCACCTTCCAAGGTGGTGGCTCCAGCTGTGCCTGCTGTCCCCTACAGCTGCTGTTCTTTCTTAAAAATGTTTGAGTAGAAGCACAATAAGCTCCTCTGCCTGGTTGAAGTTCTGGCATTCAATGTTCTCTTTTGATCTGTTTCACAGACTTATGGGACCTTTTGGGACTGACATAGGATAGTTCTCTGAAGAGGCCTTCGCACACAGCTCACCCTGCTACTGTTAGTGCCCAGTATAAGAAGAGAAAACATAACTATAATGATGGACTACATACCCAGCCCCAGAATGGAACAGGACGCCTTCCCACATAAGTTTGGTGAATTACTGAAGGAACATGAATGGTGGCAAAATATTTTTAATTTGGACTTTGTTGAGACCTTGAGATTGTGAACAGACAGGCTATTCATGAAATAAACAGCTTGTGTTTGTTTGCAGTTTGCAGAGCCTGATGGGCTTGGGAAATGTGGGTTATGTCTACTAAACAAAGTCACTTTTGCACCTTTCCATTACAGAGTTAGGTAATCTCTTTGAAATTCAATAACACCTCTAACCCTTACTTGCAGCTCAGAAAGAGATTTGTGCCTATTCAAGCTTTTGAAAATGCATTTTTAAATGCTTTTGCACTCAGATTATTTTTTGTTCCTGCCAAATTAAATATTTCTGTACTATATAGTAAGATGGGTGTTCAGAGCTAATTTTTAATCTGATCATTTCCAGGTTCTCAGTTTAACATGATTTATCTACCTGAAGGCAGCAGTATGGTTGTTATCAGCTACCACTAATGAACATATGAAAATGACACAGTATGTACTTCTACTGGCCAGTCTTGCAGTCTAAATATAATCATACAAACCACTGCTACAGTTCTGGTACTCGTTGTGCTGTGATGAAATGAAAAGTCGCTAACAGATATGAGTGTGCAGTTTTAGTATAAAAGAATGTCTGTAAGCCAGCTGGCCTAGTGTTTGTGCACTGTAAGGAGGTCAAAGACCTGGTATGGTCTTAATAAATAGAATCAACTGACTTCATATGTATTTTGGCACTAATATGTGGCCTATGGCATCATTTCCTGAGGTTTAGTACAATATTAATAAAAAGGCTATTCCAGATTAGATCAAAATCACTGTTATGGTGGAGAACGGTTTTTCTCTTTGCTCAGTCAGAAAAAAAAAAAATAAATTAAATGGAATAAGGCACAGCTGCTTATGGCATTACTTTGAAATGCACACACACAAACACAAATCCTCAAGTTAAATTGAAGCTTGCTTCATTTTATTTATTTCTTATTAGTTTGCCTTAAATCACTGACTTCTCTGGAAAGGAAAGAAAAAAAAAAAGAAGAAAAGAATCAAGTCCTGCCCAGATCAGAGACATGAATAAAGCACATGCCAATAATAAATCCAGGTTTAGCCTTTGGCTTTGAAACACAGTGAATTCATTACATTTGTGTGTGTAGCCACCGTTAATCTGTTGTGACAACAAATTAAATTCTGATTTAAATTAAAGCAAATCACAAAATAATTAGAAGCTTCTTGTCTCTCAAACCACTTTCCAGCTCTTCATTCATTACTGGTTCAGGTTCGGAATTCACCACCTGCCAGCTGTTGCTTCAGAAGGTTTATCTGTCAGGCTTTCCTTTTGCCTTCACTGAAGCATCCATTTTTTTCACAGTATCATGTGAGACACACTTAACCACTGTTTGACCTCCTTTCCTTCCAAGACACTTACTTTAGATCTTAAAGGGAAATATACCTCTAGATTTCTTCTTTAGTAGTCCTAAGTGCTTATTCCACACCCTTATTGAGCATTTATGTGAAAATTTTTATGAGAACTTCTCTGAAAGACTTCATTTTAAACTTCTTTTTTCCACTGTAGTGCTTTTAACATAATTTCAGTAATGAGCTGGGTTACGAGTCAGCGTGAAGCACCCGTGCCCACAGATGTCTTCATTATTTAAGACAGCCTACTTATTATTTTATTTCACTTTTTCTCCTTAGTAAATGTCAAAATCAACATTGTATTTAAATACAGAAGCATGAATATGGAAGTGGTTATGGGAAGAGTAACATGTTGAAATTCTATATCCAGGAAAATAAATCAATAAAATGTGCACTTCCTTCCTATTTGGAGTATACAAGATATCTGTGTTTAAAACTTATTTTGAAAAGCTGAAGGATCATATCTTTTCAAAGGCCTTTACACTGGGACGGATTTTATAGAGTGTGTGTATATATGCATCTGTTTGTGTGTATGAGTTTGTGATGACTGAGAGAGGAAAGACAAAGAAGTTTCAGTTTTAACATTGATAAGTGAAAAAAAACTATTTAGAATTTATAAGGAAGTGATGTTATCAATAGTAAAAAAATATTAACTTTGTATTTTCTGTATGTGTATGGTGAGTTAGTATTGTTAACACATATGCCAGTTTTGGAATGATGTAGCTTTCACAACATTGTTTTCTGTCATTTTGCTACATTAAGGTATGATTTACTCTGACTTGTAGATGAAGCTAGAAGAATTTTTAAAATATGTGGAAAGAATAGTAAAGTGCAGTAGTCTTATGAATGATACTTTTCAGATAATGAAAACTTGTTGAAACAGATGCAACACATTGTTTTTTTATTCCCCAGATTATCACCATTATCACCCCAGATTGTCACACATAGTTATGGTATCTTCA
Organism: Coracias cyanogaster; assembly: GCA_033124195.1. NCBI lineage: Eukaryota > Metazoa > Chordata > Aves > Coraciiformes > Coraciidae > Coracias > Coracias cyanogaster. The sequence continues at coordinate 26,988 of JAVSBS010019696.1, read as the reverse complement.
GCAACCCTGCTAAACCACTGGATTTACAGTAAGGATCCATAAAATGAACCTTGCTGTGATTTAGGCCTTTGCGTGTAATTCAGACTATGAACAGGAGAACAGAAAGATTTTTGCTACAGACTTGATTCTAGGGTTATTGAATAAACATGAAATACTGTACAAGTTTCTTAATATAAACACCTTGCACATGTAGAATGCTACACTTTCTTGATTTTTTCCTTCTTTTTTAAAACTTACCACCCCCCCGGAAAAAAAATCTTAAAATATACAAGCAATGATGTATTTTCATTAAAATACACAGATTTTGAGCCACTTTGATATTAGTTTCTGCAGTAGCACATATCTTGAAAGTACTAACCTTGTGGAGAAAAGTTTTAGGGATACTTGCTGATAAGTGATAAGGTAAAAAAAAATCTCTCATCACTCACAAGGACTGCCTTAACAAATTGATTTATCATTACTTAAAAGTACACAAAATTGCTTCACAAAAATATTTTTATATGCTCTAGGAAAAAAAAATAAACTGAAAAGAAGCCAATATTGAATTTTTAGCAATGTGCAATAAGTCAATTAAAAATTAGTAATAAACTGCTCACACATGTATTTCAAATGTTCAGGTAAGTGAGACATTTCATGATGCTCTGCACAAATGAAGTATACAGGGGTGTCCCCCTCACATGTCTAGAATAATAACAGTGATGCCAGCAGTTATGATCATAGCCTGATTTAACATTAAAGTTATCTGCTGGGTGACTCTCTCATGGATGCAGATAATGATAAAAGATTGTATTATGGAGAAGAGAAACATGCGAAGTCATACTTCAATAGGTGATATTTTTAGCACTGTATAATTAATTCTCTATTTAGTCACAGATTAAGCTGATGTGAGTGAAGAAAAAGTATTTCAGAAGGTAAAGATAAAACTGATTTCCATTTTTTGGATCTAATGATTTGTGTATATACTTCCACTAGATATATGTGAAGTGAATATGCTGCCAGAAAGCCAGAGGAACTATGTTCTTCTCTCATAGCTTTGTTTATAAAATATAAATGGTCATAACTATGTTTATAACAAGCAATCCCACAGTAAACAGGATGAATTTTAAAGAGCAATACTGAAAACATTTTTAATCACCAAATTACTGAAATTTAGAACAGTTATTGGAGAGCATACTGTTTTAGTCTCACTGATCAGTGATTTACTACTGGCAAAAGATGAAGTTCCAGGGTACATACTAAAAATAAAAATAAAAATGTTTCTTTACAACTAGGCACATGCCCACTGGAATTAATGGTAATCTGTTCAGTAAAATTAATTTTCATGGTGTTAAAAAATAGCAACTTTTATTTTACATGTCCATCTTACATATTTTAATTCTTAAAGAGTTCAAATTTTTAACATCTAAAACAGATAAAAATCAATTTAAGTGCCTTTATGCACTCTCTTCAGGGCTCACAAAATACTACTTGGAAATTTCTCATCTTACCTGAGTGCTATTCATGAGAAGTATGAGATAGCTCTACCTATTAGTCTTTATTCAAATATATCTGAAGTCATTACAAGAGATCAGTAGAATGGAATGAATTACAAAATCTTCAGAGTGCTCAAACTCCCTGCGATGTTTCTAGTACTTTCTGATGTTTCTAATATTCTATATCGAAGAGGACCATTGATTAACCAGTTGCCCAAGAATTACTGTTCAATAAGATAATGTTATGATAAAATTTATATGCAGGAAAATCTAAAGAATATAGGTATCAAATAAGATACCCTCTTTTTCTTTCATGTAATGACAGAAGAAATAACATTAAACGTTGAGAACCAGATTTTTCACCCATTTTATATCTTCCTTTTCTGTAAAATGAATTTATATTCTGGCTCTGGAGAAATGTTTGTTAGCTTGCTACATGTGCTATGGTTTTACAATTATACATAAGGATGTCTTTTATTTGTGTTTAATGATGTTACACACATGGGTGAAATTCCAGCACAAGGAATGGATGACTGTTTAAAAAGCACGTCTTATGGACAGAATGTTTAATTTCTCTGTGGGAAACATTTCTATGTATATTTCAGGTAGTTTGGCAGTTTAGTTTTACACTTCAAACCTTTTGGTGGTTTCAGTTCTGCCTTGAATATTAACTTGCTTCTTGCTTCTGATGAAAGAGAGAGATCTGTCCTTGCAAGTCAAAAAGAAGCAGCATAATATAGGAATAAATGTGAATAAAAAATATGCTTGATAAAGCATCTCTTTGTGGTCTAAAATTATTTTTAGAATTCTGAAACATAACTTTGGTAAAAGTTTTTCACTTTTTACAATAAGAAAGTACTCTAAAGTTGATTGAGATATCCTTAACAGAAAAACGGATTGGTTTAGGTTATGCTAAAATAACCAATAAAGCAGGAATTGGCTGATGTGTTTTCCCCAGATAATACATAATTATAAGACAAATAATCACAAAACTGATTACAGTTCAGTTTTGTGTGTACTAAAGTAGCAAAGCCTATGTAAAAAATCAGTGTGTGTACAACATTAAAAGTTAATTAAAAAGTGACACTTTCCGATAAATAGCTATGTTTTAAAAAAATGTTTAGTATTTAAAAAGAGGTATAAAAACGAATAAACTCCACTCTCCTGAGACCCCACCTGGAGTACTGCGTCCTTCTCTGGAGCCCCCAATATAAGAGGGACATTGACCTGTTGGAGCAAGTCCAGAGGAGGGCCACAAAGATGATCATAGGGCTAGAACACCTCTCCTGTGAAGACAGACTGAGAGAGTTGGAGTTATTCAGCCTGGAGAAGAGAAGACTCTGAGGAGACCTCATTGCAGCCTTCCAGTATCTGAAGGCAGCCTACAAGAAAGCTGAGAAGGGACGTTTTATGAGTGTTTGTAGTGATAGAGCAAGAGGTAATGGCTTTAAACTGGAGGAAAGGAGATTTAGATTAGGTGTATGGAAGAAGTTTTTCACTCAGAGGGTGGTGAGACAGTGAAACATATTGCCCTGGGCAGTTATGTTTGCCCCAACACTGGATGTGCTCAGGATTAGGTTGGATGGGGCTTTGAGCAACCTGGTCTAGTTCCTGCCCATGGCAGGGGGGTTGGAAATAGGTGATTTTTAAGGTCCCTTCCAATCCAAACCATTCTGTGTTTCTATGATTCAATATAATAGAACTGGAAAGCAAAAAACTTAGGCCACTCTTTCAGAATAAAACTGAGTATCTGTCTTTGAAAATGCTGCCAGTTCAGCAGTCATCTGGAGCACACAGGCACTCAACAGATTCTGACTGAATTATTTATTTAGGCAGCTTACTATAGACTGAGGAATTTTTTTTCTGTCCCATTCCTTCCTGACTGGTTGTTCTTAATGTCTCCTTCTTGGCCACCTGAGTTTTTGGAAAACAAAGACAGATTAGTGGTCAAGCCATGGCAGTCATGTTTGCAATGTTCAGACTATAGCAGCAGCAGCAATGGTACTTTCTGTAAATGGAGGAGACTAGGCTAGACCTCATGAACCTCAAAGTCTAGGGACTCTTGATTCGTACTAATAGTGCAGTGTAAATCCTCTACAAGCAAACTTACTATTAAAAATATCCAGATCTAAAGAATGGTTGCTTCCTGAGTTTACGGTATTTGCTGGTTATTTTGGAAATTTTATTGTGGAAATGTAGTTACCAATTTGTTTCTAGTGATTTAAACTATCAAGACAGTGTGGCTATAGGTATGTGGCAAAGATTAGTCCACCCTTTTGTTCCTCTGAGAGTTAATATGGGAAGAGTGTTTTTAAAATGAAATTCTCTCAGGCAACTTCATCAATCACTTTTAAGTCCTTTTATTTCTAAGCTACATTTTATTTTCCTCCTGTAGGTAAATGAAAGAAAAATCTGTTGGAGACTAAAGGAGTTTGTGAGCCTGCTCCTTCTTACTAAGAACTGAATTCCAAAGCTATTAATAATGTCTCTCCTTCCCCTTCTAGCATTAAGAAGAATTTATGCTATCAGCTATATTATTGCTTTTCTTCCTCTCCAGGTACCCTTCCTAGCTATGCTTATTAAATGGACCTCAATCTGTGACTCAGAAAGGAACTATCTTTCTAGTTACTTGTTACCAAAGCAGAGGCCTGTAACAAGAAAAAATGTGTACTTAATCAGTTTGTAATTAAAAGGAGCTTGCCTTGAACTCAACTGGAAGCCTATTGAAATAGTGTAACTAACAGTATGTCAAGTATTTTGTAACATTCTGATAGCATAGCCAGATACAATTTTACATATGCTTGTAAACAATATCATCCTCAAAGAATCAAATAAAGGAGGATATAGTTGGATGTAGGAGGCATCCAAGTAACAAAAACTGCTAGATCAAGGACAAGATAAGCACAACAAGCTGTAAATAGGCAGGACATTGTCCCAGATATACCACACAAAATAAAATAAGCAATACTACCGTTGTCCAAAAGCCAGAATCTTTTACCCGGTGTGTGCACAGACCAATTCTCACATACTTGGAAGAGATATTGTTTATTCAGGCCTGGGTGCTCAGTGGCAATTCCACAGATCAAGCACACCTAGCAAGACTATTTGTGCTTCATTTATACACAAAAATTCTAAAACAAACCACTCTTACACATACTGATTGGTTACATGTTTACATACAATTATAATTTCTATTACTTCACTATTTTCTTCTACACATGCTCAGGGGATGGGTCTTTCTTTACCTGGGTGAGGGTCTTCTTGGCCTGTGGATGTAATTCTTAGTATTATAATGAAAGGAGTTCAGTTGAAGATATCTGGGTCTTATATTCTCCTACCAAGTTGGCATGGGGAATAGTACCTCTGAAATAGTTCAATACGTCCCTAGTAACTATCTATCTACTTAATTATGAGTCCCTTTGTTCTTGTTGCTTGTAGTGCATGGGGTGTCCCTGTACCTTATTGTCCTGTTGCTTTGCTATATACAAATCCAATTTATACTAATCCAGTTTTATACTAAACATCTGTTACTAGTTTTTAGAAAATCCACAAAATTCTGTATCACTAGAAGCAGAGAAGACACATCACCTCCACCATCATTTCTGAAAGGAAGACAAAAGCAGAGTTAGTAAGGAAAGTCAAGAAAGGCAAGACAACTTCAGTACCAATTTCTGTTGCAAATAAGCTCTTAAGCTTCATCAACTCTGTCTTGGTGCCCAAGGACAATCCAGGACTGTCTTAATCCGTGCTAACTGTATAGCATCAGCTCTGTGGTATCACATACTCACAACTAGTTTGGAATATGATTGTTAAATATTAGCAGCTTTGTATATGTAGTGATGGTTTATTAACTGCATATACAAAGAATTGTATAAGATTATAATACATTTTTATATATAATACATTTATATTATACACTATAATACAATTATAATTGTGTAAGAATTGGCCATAGCATGAGGTAAGTTTTTAATTATTGAATTTAGTAAGTTTCATTTTGAAGACTAAATCTGGCCCGATTCTTCTCTTAATTAGGTCATCCTTAGCATAGGGTAAGCTAGGCATATAAAGTGAGCTAAACTCCATAATTCTGATGTGTCTAGTACAATGTCTTGGAATTTATGGAATCATAGTATCTATCACTGAAACTTTCTGCATGCTGCAAAAGAAGGTTTGTCTTCCCTGGCTTCATTCATGTCTTATTTTTGGTAAGTGAATCACATGCTTTGCAAACACTTACGTCACACTGGTAAACCTTTAACTCTGGAAGCCATAAACTCAGAGTATGCATCGCTGGCGGGTCTAATCTCAAGATTTATGAGACAGATCAGCCTGACTAAATGCAAAAGATGAGAAGGAAATCAAGGGAGATTTCAACAATTATAGGAACTGTAAAAATGAGAAAGCTGAGGTTCATGATTGTAGATTAATGCTCAAATATGGGGACAGAGAAGCAAAATTATTTGAGAAATTATGGAAATAGAAATACTCATGCGCTTTAAAATTGCAGTGCTATGTGTGGTCTTGCAAAATGCTCTTCTCTCTTAAAACCAAAACCAAGACCTATGTGATTTCACATGCTAAATGTTTTACATTGCTTAACCCTGCTCTGATGAAACAAGTCACTGCCAGCCTCACAGAGATAATGTACCTGGATTTAGGAGCTTATAATTAAAAAAAAAAAAATCTGACCTGCAATCTGAATGCATTTCTTACTGCTATTCTGCAAGAGTTGATCTTAAAGCTGGTATAGTTATAGTTGCTTGAGTGGAAACGTTAGGCAGAGCAGCTGAGGGTAAAAAAGTCACTAAATCTCCTTGAAAGCAGGTAGAACACTGTGTACTGGTCCTGACTGAAAAGGTATGAGTTTTTAAATATCATCCACTGGTAAGAGGTATTTAATTATGCTACTGTCCACTAAATTGACCTGACTGTGGTATAAAAGTGGTCATTCTTCTTTACAGATACAGACTCTGCTGGATGTCAGTTGAATAGTATACAGATAGATATCATCAAAGCACTATCAGGGAAGATGTCTCAAGAAAAGTCATGGATGTCTTTGGCAATTCTCTGGTGCCCAACAAATAGCAAGTACTGTACTATAATTATCCCAAGGAAAATCTTTATCATATGAGTTCATTGGGCACTCCAAAAGGATTGGTAGGTGCCAGTGGGTCATGATAACCCTCTAAGAAACAAGAATAGAAGGCATAAAAGAGGTCTGTTGGCACTCTTGGGTCATGCTAGCACCCTTCTGTCTCTAGTGACTTACTGCTTGTAAATTAAAATATTTCCAATAGTGATTTTTTCCTTGTAGGAGTTTCAAAATCACTGTTTATTAACATGGAAGATCAGGTGGTCTCACTAGTGTCTGATACATTCTTCCCTCCAGATTTCTTTTCATGGTTTCATAATTTTATATTTATTAGTATTTTGAAAATCAGATGCCTTGTAAGGGAAAGGAGGATAGAGGCCTAGGAATAGCTCATTCCATCATTTCTTAGTTCATTTAAGACCTTTAAAGATGGAAAGATTGGTCTGGAGGAGGTTGTCTGAGTCCTGACTAAAATTTGTTCTGGTTAAATGACAGTGGCTGTAGTAGTAGTCACAAGGAGGCTGTACTTGCATGCAAAGTTCAGTGTGGAGGCTGAATGGCTGAGATGGGCCCTTCAGAGTGCACTGGAGGATTGTTAAATCAGCACTGACAAGAAAAGATAAATGCAGGCAGTATGCTAGAAGAAACACAGTTAAGTTCAAAAGTGGTGTTAGTTTAAAAATATAAGTTCACTTCTTTGAAAACACAGGTTGATGCAACTGGTGAAAGGCAAACTTGAACAAAGGTCAGCACATATGATCAACTAGCTTGGGTGAGCTGATACTTGAGCCCAGATTCATTCCGCATATCTCACTCTGTGCTGCATCATCATATGCTTTATCAGTATAAAGTTGTCCAGCACGTATAGTTTACCCTGCACCTTCTCTGACTAATCTGAAAGTGTTGGAAGTAGAAACATTACTTTTAACCACATAAATAATCTATTTTAAAAAAAACAACTAACAAAACATGATTCATTCTGATTCATGATTCATAGATTAATGGTTTATGCTCATCCTGTATAGATAATGTTCAGTAGTTCTTTAGACATCCAACACTAATGTATTTACAAGTATGCCAGGTTGAATGGGGATTTGAGCAACCTGATCTAGTGGAAGGCATCCCTGTTCATGGAGGGAGGGGTTGGAACTAGATGATCTTTAAGGTCGCTTCCAACCCAAACCATGATTCTACAATTCTATGCCTTTCATTCTACATTATGAAAATAGTAAAGAAATAGAAAACAGTCACCATTAGCCACATATAAAAACCTTGTAAATATCTAAATAAACCATTTTGAATAGACTGCTAAATAAAATGAATTAGTATTTTGCATGGTGCAGAATGATATTACATTTATCCATCTATTTAAAACATGCTTGAAATCATGAGTCTTTTACATTGGTGTCTCATTCTTTTTTGGTTGTTGGGTTTTTTTGAGGGGGAGGTGTGGTTTTGGTTTGTTTTGTGGGTTTTTTTGGTAAAAAGAAAAACATATTCCATATGAATTTAATTAAACAGGGAAGTCATTGAGTGGAAAAAGATTAGGCTTATCTCTTAATTTCTAATGAGGTTTACACCATTATTTTCCTTACTTTACCAAGAAGACTATTATTACTTCTCAGCTGAACCTCCTGTTAGGAAACCAGCTGTATGTGTTATAATGGGAGATAGTGCAACCTATTTTACAAATCCATTTACAAGAAGTAATACGAACAGTAAATGGTGCAATAGAAAAATTGTGAGGTTTTGGTGGAGGGGTTTTCTTTGTGCGTATTTTTTTGCTTTTGAATCTATTCACTTGCAATTTTTCTTTTAGCTTGGAAGTCTTAAAATAGTTTACCTAAGGGATCTTATTTCTTAATATGTCCATGACATATCTTATGTGAGTAATCATTGATTAATATGGGCAAACTTGGTCCAAATCTATTTATCAGCTTCTAATGTACTTAAAAATGTTTCATTCTTATTATTGACAAATATGACAGTCCCAGCCCTGATGTTAAGAAATAATAATAGGTTTATTTGTATGACTATTCTTTCTGAGGACATCACAAGGTTCTGCGAAAATATTGTAAGTATATACATCCCATACAAATTATCTTCCTGAGCCTGTAGCACCTTTTGTTGTATCAATGTATAGAAGCTCTATCTCTTATAGTTGGGGCCGGGGCAGGGGGAGGCTTTAAACTTTTTTCTTAAGTTATCTGTTCTTTTTTTATCTGGTTGAAATATTGTTTGCTATCAAAAACAATAGTAATAGAAGCTAAAGTTTTGGAAGTTGGAATTGTCAGTACAGGCTTGCCACTTTTTTCTTCTGTGGAGTACGCTAGGTGACAAATTATTACAAAGAAATTACTATTGATCTCTCCACATGATGATTCATATCATAATGAGATTGGAAGAGGTTATATTCTCTAGCATATATTCCTTGTCTTGGACATATACAAACTAGAAGACAATAAAGATATTATTTAGATTGTTTTTCCACTGCTCAGCCTTTCTCAAAATTGAGGAAAGGACAGTGTATCCTTATGCATCCATTCACAAAGTATGGGTATTTTTTATTCATTATTCAGTTTTCTTCCCTTTGACTAATAAAGAAAATAGGAATCTGAAATTACAAACCAGTATGAGAAAAAGAGTATTCTTTCCTCTATTTCTCTTATTTCAAAGATTAAATGGAAGGGCACTAACCCTACTCTGTAAGTCCAAAAAGCAAATGGATTTGGTGAGACTTTAAGTCTTACCCTTTCACCTTGCCTCTAAAGGAAACCACACTCGTGCAAAATATCTTTTAAGTAAGTTTATTTTCTCCTGAAAACCAAACCCAGTGAGTGATTTCATTCAGGAAAATGGGAGATATAAAAAAGAAATCATTTTTATTACATATTTCGTCTTTGTAATTCCTGTCAGTAATCAAACTGCAGGAAAAAATCAGAACAACTTGGTTGTTCCTTTTTCTGAGATCAAGAGAGCTGAAGGAATAGCCAAGCTAATAGATACAATTTGATAGAGTTTTTCAGGGTTTCCATAATGGTTAATAGAAAGGGTGAAGAGAGTTTTCTTTCCTCCCCACTGCAGACGGTGAGAGGATCACCTGCATAACAGGAAGCTGAAGAAGGGTAACTCCATTACTGTATAACTTACATGGAAATACTGCATACGCTCATTACAACCCCTGAAGTTTGGACATGAATCCAACAATTCATCACCTTTTTTTATGTATTCCTGGAAGGTATCACAGGTTCTCATCTCCATACATTTTTCATTTCATTATAGCTAATGATAATTTTTTTCTCCTGTAGTTATCACCATGGATTAGTAAATTATCTCTCTCATTCCCTTTTAAGAATTTGCCTCATGAGCAGCCTCACCTTCCCAGGGAAAGAAATGGACTCCAGAAATACTTTTGCTGATGACACTCTGTTTTGGTCCTCTGAAACTGACTTGCTCAGATCATTCTTATACTTTTGGAAATACTCTAATGAAGTTTTCGATAACAGATTTATTCCTGAAGAGAAGGGTGGAGAGATATGTACCATTCTTCTGCTTAATGAATTGTCTTCCAAACAGACTGAACACACTAAACACAAATACTTTTTGATTCTTGAATATATTTAAACATATCATTATACTGAGATTAATGGAATCATCCACATATGTTAGCTGGATAGAAATCTAAGTGAAGAACCAACTAATTAAAAATACTTGCCTATGTACATCTCAGCAACTGTACTTGTAGATAATTCCTCCTTAGAGGGATTAGAGGTCAGAAAATCATAATGGAAAATGCTCTTGTGAGAATGTATCCAACATAACTTTCTCAATAGACATAAAAGCTCAAAAGGACAGAAACACCTCTCAGTCTTCTCAGCAACTGAAAGTATTCATAATCTTGTAGCTCACAGAAGATCATGTGTTTCAGATAGTTATACGCTCATGTTTCCTAAAACATTTTATGTCTACATTAATATTATATTTTCTTTTTAGGTAGAATCATGCAGTGTATTGGGTTGGAAGGGACCTCTAAAGGCCATCTAGTCCAACCTCCCTACAGTATACAGGGACATCTCTAACTTGAATGACGCCAGGGATGGGGCCTCCACCACCTCTCTGGGCAACCTCTTCCATTGATCAACCACCCTCATATTAAAGAACTTCTTCTTAATGTCTAACCTAAATCCACCCTTTTGTCTCTTAAAAACTTTACCTCTTGCCCTATTGCTACAGACCCTCAAGAACAGATCTCCTCTTACATTCTTAGAGGCCCCTTTCAGGTACTGGATGGTTGCTGTAAGGTCCCTCTGGAGCCTTCTCTTCTCCATGCTGAACAGCCCCATCTTCCTCAGCCTGTCTTCATAGGAGAGGTGCTCCAGCCCTCTAATCATTTTCTTGGCTCTCCTCTGGACACGCTCTAAAAGGTCAGTGTCCTTCTCATGTTGGGGGCTCTAGAGCTGGACACAGTACTCCAGGTGAGGTCTCACCAGAGCAGAGAGAGAGGCAGAATCACCTCTCTCGGTCTGCTGGCCATACTTCTTTTGATGCAGCCCAGGATGCAATTGGCCCTATGGGCTGCCATTGTGCATTGGTGGCTCATGTCCAGCTTTTCATCTACTAGTACCCCCAAGTCTTTTTCCACAGGGCTGCTCTCTAGCATGTCCCCTCCCAGGCTCACCCACTTAATGTGAGTGTGAATGCCTTTTTGTGAGCATTCACACTCACATTAACAAACATACAAACAAAAAATTACTTCTATATTATAACCTTGAAAGCTTACACTTCATCTTTAGAATTTGGCACTGAAACCTTTCGTATGATACTACCAAAACACAGTGACAACTGTCACCCCAAACACGAATGCAGCGCTGTAAGAACCTGGCAGTTGCACAGTTGTCAGTCATTGCAGTTCTTTCTCGTGCTGATCACTCTTTTCCCTTCCTCTTAACTACACTGACACTAGATCAGAAAGGAAGCCAAGAACTGATTTCGAGTAAAAATTTTGCATTTTCCCTCTCTTAGCATTCACTTGCATTAAAACTGTCCCAGATCTGTCTTCAGTGTATCTTAAAAGACCATCAATTGCTTGTCAAAAGATTCACAAGCTTCAGCTACTTTGTTAATGTACGTTCTGGAGTTCAGACAAATTTTATATACTTCTTGGTGACAGGAACAGCACTGGAATACTTTACTAGTATGTGTCACCATCTCAGTAAAGGACTTAATCAGCTAGTTTGTTTGAAAAGCTATCTGAATTGTGTCGTAAATGAGCCATTTCCACCATCTTTTCAGATTTTCCTGCCCTCGAAGTCTGGCAGGTACCTTCCTAATTCAGCAAAAAATACAAATGCTCTCAAAACATGTATCTCTCATCTCCTTACTAATGTTTCCATTGAAAGGCAGCAGGTAGCCCTTAGATCAGGTTAGGAATCCACAAATT
>JAVSBS010019695.1:23215-43311 GCA_033124195.1 Coracias cyanogaster | reverse complement strand
GTAACACTTTCTGTGGCTCTGTAGCTCTGTTGAGCACTGTGAGAATGTATCTGATGTTTCTTATATGAAAATTTGTCTCAGTAGGGCATTTTGCAGTCAGCAGAAGGAAAAGGATATAAGAAAGAGGCTAAAAATAAAGGTTCTGGTAAGTTAAAGAGTAGCTTTAGCATAGATGTGTTTGCTGCATTTGCAGCAGAGCTGGGAATAGTGAATTAGAACTTTGACTGAATAAATGGGCATGGAAAGACGAAGGTAGCTGGTGGAGACTGATCCACTAACATAATCCTTGGAGAAAGTTTTCCCTGAAGTTCCATCAGGCTCCTTTTCAACTGCCACCCTGCTGCATACAAGGAGTCGATGTTTTGGTTTTTTCCACAGCTGGGCAACAGGCTCTGTTGAGAACAGCACTTCACAAGAAAGTCCTCTATTGTATCTTTTGGCCTGACAAGGAAAATGAGAAGTTGTCTGTGTGGACTGAACTTACTTATCTCCTCTAATGCAATATGCTCTATCAATTTCCAGTACTACCAGGTGGTGTGGTTTAACCCCAGCCACCAATGAAGCACCATGCAGCTGCTTGCTGACTCCTTCCCCCTACCTGTGCTGGGAAGGGGATGAGAATCCAAACCAATAAAAACTCATAGGTTGAGATAAGAACAGTTTTATAATTGAAATAAAAGTAAAATAGTAATATTCATAATAATAGTAATGAAAAGGGAGACAAAAAGAGAGAGAAATAAAACCCAAGAAAGACAAGTGATGCACAATGCAGTTGCTCACCACCTGCTGACTGAGACTGGGCCAGTTCCCCAGCAGTGATCGGCCCCTTCTGGCCAGCTCCCCCCAGTTTATATCCTGAGGATGATATTCTATGGTATGCAATATCCCTTTGGCTAGTCTAGCTATGCTCCCTCCCAGCTTCTTGTGCACTTGCTAGCTGGCAGAGCATGGGAAACTGAAAAATTCTTAAGCACTACTTAACAAATTGATGGTTTTAGTTGTTGCTATCAACATTGTTCTCATGTTAAATCCAAAACATGGCACTGTACCCAGCTACTAGAAAGAAAATTGACTCTATTCTGGTTGAAACCAGAACACCAGGAAACCACAAAAAAAGTCATCAGTATGAGTGTCAGACCTTCCTTAATGAGTCAAGAGCTCACAGATTTTGCAGATGTGTGAACAGCAGAGAATGAAAATGCTAGTCTCCTGATTGCACTCTTGTCACTTCTTGCACTGTTTACAGTGTCAAGACAATGAACGTGCTTTTTAGTAGATTGTAAAGCTGCTGTTGTTGTTGTGATGATCATCTGTCACTAAGTTATATTTGTGAGGGATTTTTTGCATATCTAAAAAGCATTTTGAAGTATGTGTACCAGGCCCCACAGATAAACACCCCATGGACCATGGGGTTAAAATTGGCCATATTTAACCCAGAAGACAGAGTTGAACACTTACAAAAATGTGCGCAGCAGCTTCTGAGGAACAGCAAGGCACAATCTGCCCAATTTGATGTGAGTTACTTTTTTAAAAATTCATACAGGAGAGGTACAAAACCACTGCCTTGCAGCCCAAAAAAATTAAATTCAGCCTGACATATGTCAGTCCAAAACGGACATTGGACTTTTTGGCAAAGTAGATTCAGAAATACTCCTTAAGGCTGTTGCTTAAAAGTGTTTTGTGAGCTGCTGAACAACTCCCGTGAAAACCTTTCTTTGTTTCTCTGCCTTTAACAATGGTCCTTTGCCAGCTTTTGCCATTGTGCTGATCTGAATATTTCTCATTTGGCATGAGAGTTATTCAAGTCACTGTACCGTCTGGTTTGTGCTTATAGTATCTTTGCGATTGCAGTCAATAAACTAGATATTGAAGCCCTCCTTACCTGTAATGGCAAAGTGACTAGCATAAGAACAGAAATGCCCATGCTATCAGTCTCTGCATTATTCCTCCTGTCAACTCAGGTAAATGGAAAGATTTCCTTAAAATTCTGCATTATTAATTCATCTAGACCAGCTTTTCCAGCAAGCTATGCAGCCCAGCAAATATGTAAGGCAAACGATAGGTCAGTGGAGTTTGTTAGTTGGGTGTGATGGACCTAAAGCATGTCATGCTGTCAACAATGCTGTTAGGGCTGACAAACTGCATAAGCTGGTGAGAGTTTATTTTTAATAGCAGCATAATTTACTGCAGTAGAATCAGCAGCTGATACGCCTACAGCGTATTGCTGAGTAGCTTTTGGGAAGAGTTATCTCACATTTCTAGGTAGATGATGTGGCCATATGCTTCTAACATATGCCTTGAGCTGTCATGGCAGTGGAGTAAGTTGCATACAGATCCCCCAGTGTTATTTTCAAGTTAGCATTCAGGGTTGCTATTCTTTTCTAAACCTCTTCCTTTATCTTCTGGTATTAATCAGCTATTGCCACACTCCACGTTTAGGAAAATAGGTATTAGAAGTCACTTCACAGAAACTCCTGAATTTCTAATCGTTGTCCTTTTTGACCTTTATCATCTATTTGTTTTCTCCTCTTGGTCTAGCTATGGAAGAAGGAAATGCTATAGCAGCTGCTCCTGCTGTTGCTAAAAAATCTGCAGCACCATCTGCCCGGTAGTGTGGTGGCAGAGTTGCAAAGCTGGTTGGTGCCTAATTGTCTGTGTCGAGTGCCTTTCATTACAAGAGGCTCTCTATAGCTGGTAGTCATAGCTGCAGTGGGGAATGTTTGGTCCACAGTTTGTGTTTGAAGTTTGAAGATGGCATTTCTTATCTGACAGAGGTGAACTGTGGGAGGTTGATTCTTTCACGTAGAATACGAGTGGCTTATAATTATTTGCTTCTGTATCTTATGACCAATCGTTTAATGTGTAGCACTAGTGCTAAGTATGTGGGGTACTTGCTCAGAACATTAAGCATATATGTGTCCTGCTTGGCAGGGGGGGTTGGACTTGATGATCTCCAGAGGTCCCTTCCAACCCCTAACATTGTATGATTCTATGTCACTGCATACTCCCTCTCTGTCCTCCTCTCTCCTTCCCCATGTGCAGCTTTTAGTGCTGGTGTAAAAAAGCAAAGACATTGATAGAGGAAAGTATTGGCTGATTTTTTTTTTTTTTTTTTGGCTGCAATTACCATTGTCAAGTTAGTAGGAAGAAGTTTGCTTTGTGTGTAACCTTAAGCATGTATGTTTCTTATTTCATAACTTAAAAATGCAATTTACTTCTTAGTGCTTGTTTAATGCTTATTTATTTATTTTTTGTATTAGGTTAGCCTGCACAAACCAGAAATTAAACTGGAATCACTGAAAGAAGATATTAAGGCTTTTCTGAAGACATCAGGTTTGTAATACTTCATTGATACATTTGTGAATAGATCTACGCAAGAACATATGTAACATACGTGATGAAAATAGTACTTTGTGTAGCTTGGTATCTTGTCACTTAACAGTAGCCAGAAGCAGACATTTAGTGATTCCGGATTATTAAACAAGATAGAGAAAACTAAAAGGGAAAAAGTTCTTGCAGTGTAGCAGCGTTTTGGAAAACGTACTATGCGAAGAAGTGATTTTATCATTTTGTAAGATACTGGTAATTTCACTGAAAGTTCTGCAAGAGCTTAGTAATTCTGAAAATGGAAATTGGCATTCATGAAGGTAACACTTGAAAATTTTACCTAGTTAAATTTCCAGTTCCCCCTGGAAGTTGTAGGCTGTGTAACTATAACATGAAGATTTGATGATAAATGATAGAAGATTTATAATAATCAGGAACATTGTGTCTATTTATGGTTGTTTTAATAATATGATGGCTTTTTAAAAATAGCATATAATTATTTCACCAAAACTGTGTTGTAATTATTTGAACAGTAGATGGAGAGAAAGGATATTCAACCTTTTACGGGTCTCAACTTGCATGTTTTCCTATCTTAATTAGGTTTCTTAATCTCTTCCTGTCTGTTTGGTAGGTAGACAGGAATTGAGACAGGACAGAAAACTAGTGATTGCCGAGCAACCTCTGATTCCTGATCCATTAGTATTAATTCCTAAAGTTGTCTTCTGGATATTTTTTTATCTTAACAGGCTGGGAAAAGAAGCTTCAGAATGCTGTTTATAGCGAACTCAACGTGTGAGTTTATTTGGTATTTTTATTTAATAAGTTCTACTCATGATTTAGTTTTGATTCATTCATGTATTTAGGTGTATGATCTGTTACTGTTATGTGCAAGATCACTCATACCAAGGGTATCTGCTTAATTTCTGGGTGTAAACTGTCATTATTTCTTTTTTATCCTGGTGAAAATATTGGACTCAAGTACATTTTAAAGAATGAGTGAAACAAGTAACAAATTTTTTAGTTACTTTAGTAGTTTCTTTGATGTCTTACTTTCAAACTTACCAACAGTCATTGATGCATGGAAATGAGCTCAAAAACTCGCAGAGAGTTAATGAGGAGGTATGTTTATTCGCCAGCGGGTGCATGGGGGCTAGTGCCTCCAAAAACGTGCACACCGGCATGTCTCTGCATCTTGCTTATAAGCAATAAAATGTTACATATTCATTAGTTTCCATTACGCCTGTACATACGTATAACCTATCCCGCTTTGTATGGAAATCAGGTCTCCTCCCTTTTGCACCTGTGCAGTGCACTGTGGTGCTGGTCTTCTGGTGGTCAACCTGCACCCCTAAGTCCTGCGCAGTCTCCTTAGAGTCTTGGTCCTCTTCCAGGTCGCATAGTTGGCTTGAACTAGTTCTTCCCATACTATGTTCTTGATAAGGCAGATGTCCCGTCTCCCTCAACCTTTTGCAGTTAGCTTACACAATAGGCCCTGTAGTTGTGCCTGCTTTAAAATAAATGAGTGATACTTTAGTTATGTCTGCTCTAAGATAGCTGAGCAGTGCTTTGCCAATCTAGCTTCTAAGCTTCAAGGCTACATTCCTCCCTTCAGGAGGCTGGAGACTGTGGGGGGCCCTGGGGCCTGGAGAGGTCTCTGCAGTGGGGGGGTGCAGCTGCAGCCCCTCCATTCCGCATCTCTTCCCCACACAGTGCTGAGGAGGCTGGACGGTGAGGGGGGGCTAAGTGGGGGGCTAGTAGGTTACATTCCTCTGCATTCATGATACAATTCTTGTGTAGCCGAAGTAGTTGCTGCAAATGAATTTTAGTTATTTTCAGATGTTTTTGACAGCATTGCACATATTTGTTGTATTAATTATTTTAAAAAATCTTTAAGATGTTTGATCTCTAGACTTACCACACTGTTGCTCATTATGCTTGGGATATGGTTATAAACACGCTGAAACGTCTGAAATTCATTTTTTTATTATTGTTCAGTGAACTTTGGGTTAGACTTCTGTGAAGCATAAATTGCCTTTATGTTCTGGCAAGGTGGAAAGGTGAATTTCATAAGAGATATAGCCATAAAGGCAACTATAGAATAAGAAATGTGTATGCAAACCTATTTGTGCTAATTTAAATAAGCTTATTAGAGTTAACAGTTTGAAAAATTTGTTTTACTAGTATGAGGGACTTGATTCAGCAAAATACTTGTAAATGTATCTGTTAGTAAGGATTCATCTTCATCATAACTTTCAAGGGAGAAAGTATTTACCTGTCTTCTGGACTAGTGCTTATGCTTCTTTTGAATTCATGGAAATAAGCTGCAAAATAATGAAATCAGCCCTGGAAATTTGAAATTGTCTAGGAGTACCATGATTTCACGAGCATTGTGGAAAGCCAGAAACCAGCATTATTGAAATCTGTTAGTATTGATTCCACTTTACACATAGATACTCAGTTGCCCAGAACCGATTAGCAGCAAGTACAAGAATGATCTTGCCAATAAAAATGGGAAGAAGTTAGGGGAGGGTTTCCCAAAATCATATGATACAAACTGATTGAATAGAATTAAACAAATGAAAATTCAGGCTATGAGAGAAGCTTTGTGTAAATTTTGTTTCCTGAAAGACATTTGAGACAGTTAAAATTTAAGCTGGATAAAATGTTTGGCAATAACTCATTGGAAATAATCTGCACTAATAGAAGATAAATTAGTGTTTAGGTTGTTTTTTGTTCCAGCTTTTATATTTTAGCATAATGCAGTTTATGAATGGATATTCAACTTCATTTGGGTTAACACTACAGAATTCTAATTGCTTTGGACATGTCCATGTTTACTATTGATTTTTAAAAGGAGATCCTCCAAAAAAATCTATTGTCTCTTTAAAAAAATGTATCCTGGATGGTAAAAGTTCCAGAGTCATTAAGATGTCATGATGTGAAGAGGATACACTTCTAAGATACCTGATTTGTTCATAGAAGTATTTGATTTTGTTTTACAAATATATGAAATTATGGGGAAGTATTTTTAATGTAAGAAGAACTTATGTTGAGATGTTATTAATACTTGCATATCTTTGTATAGTTTGTGTCCATACAAGAAGATAAGGAATAAATACTTCGAAAAATAATGTTTATTTTTAGTTTTGATCAACATACGCAGTGATTTTACTAGTGCTCTCATGAAAGAAGTTATGTTTTGGTTTATAAATATTAAGCAAAATAAAAATCAGAATATTTAAAATATACTATACTTTCTTTAAGGTTTCCTTCGCCCTGCCATCCTGCAGCACCGCCTGAGCATATGAAAGAACCATTAGCTTATATGAGGAAAGCACAGGTGTGTTACAATGTTATTGTACAATTTCTAGATTTTATACCTTAGGAAAAACACAAATTTGTAATTGCATTGAATTTAATAATAATGTTGTATATGTGACATTTTACATACATACAAAAAATGCTCAAGCAATTCTCCAGATATGAAAGAAGTAGGATATTGTGGCAGATAGGTGAATATTGCAGAATAGAAACAACGTGAAATATGCCAAGGAGGAGAATTGGACTTTTTGGGGAAGAAGAAAAAATATAGCTATAAGTCATTTCACTTAGGGTTACAAAAGCATTGTTTAGAAGAGACACAGGGAATGAAAGACAACAGGCTGCAGAGATAGCGGGATCTTCAGAAAGAGTTATATATAGTACGTAGACATGTGAAAGAAAGAGCTAAGGAGCTTAAAGCATATTGAAGGAAAATAAGAGAAACTGGACTATAAAGGATTAAATGAGGGTTTTTGGTGCCAGGAAAAAAGTATTCTTGCTTTGTTGGATTTATTTTTTCACCAATATATGTCATTTGAAATAAATTTTTAAAAATCCGCATAAAAATGTGTTTTAAAAAAAAAAAGCTTCACGGATATGATCTAACCAGAATATCTGAGGTAAGGATAAAATTGTATTTAATTCAGCCGTGCCTAGAAATGTATTGTACAATTCTTTTACCAGGTATTTAACAGATTGTGTTACATTTTCAATCATATCGTTGCTTATTCCAGTAGACCTTATCTTGCTGCCCTGGCTTTTCAGTCTTTAGCATTTGGGGACAAAGATTGTATTAAACAATTTTTCTTCTGCACTGTGAAATATAATGCCACAATTTACTGCATGAAAGTAATCACTCTTATCAGCTTACTAATGCAAAAGCCACAGAGGTGTATCTATGTGTGTATTTGTCTAAACCAATTTCATTGGTTATTATTTTATAAAAGTGTACACGATAGTTGCTGTAACAAATATGTTTAGCTGTGTGGAAAGGACTTTTTTTCTAATAGTTTAGGAAGGAGTAGGAGAACATTTCATAGTTCTGTTTCAAAGTGCATTGTTAAAGACGTTTCTTCACCCTGGGTTTCCTGTAACAGAGTCTCAGGTATCGAATCTTATAAAAATTTATTCAGATGGTACAGCAGAAAACCAGCTTGAGCTGGGTGCCTCCAGGGAGGGACCTCTCTTGTTTGTTTACCTGTGTCTTGTAAAGCCTCGCAATCTATTCCATGTATCTGTTCACAGGACACGTACATGACCACTTACCCAGTCAGGTTCTGGTGGTTACTGCTTTTTCTTGTTGACTGGCTCTGTATTTCACCCCCCTTCGCCCCGAGGGTCTCTGTCTTCTGCTGTCATCTTTGTTTATCTTCTGCTATCCTTTGATAAGATGGCTTATTGAAAATTTACGTTTTTTCTACTAGTTTTGGTGCCTTTTCGTTATGAATAAGCGAATGTTCAGCTTTAAGTTTGGTTTGTGGCCTTACTTCAGTCACTCATATTTCATTCAGTCATTCATTATTGTGGAAAAAACTAAACTAATCCTGGCTAGTTTATGCAGTTGTGACATATTTCTGTTTAGTTTATTTGTTGTCCATCCAGGTTCCTTTAACTGCAGTGAAGTTTATAAATGACTTTGCTACAGGATACGATAAATCTGCTTTGTAGTAGACTTGTTTGAAATGGTTTGCAAATTGCAGTACTGCTTTTCGCAGTTTCACCTATTTCACTGAAGGTTATCGTTGTAACTATAGCCATCCCAGCAATGTGTTTTTCTGATGTTAAATTTCTTCATAAGCTTAGAGGAATCATCTTGGAAAATTTGTTCTTTCCATCAATGAAATTACTTTATGAACTCTGCTTCTGGCTTTTATTTCAGTTGAGGACGCTGATTTTGCTCACTGCAGGTAACTCCATTGTCCTGGGGAGAGGGGAAGGCATCTTGCTGGAGAGGCTGTGTAATCCTTGCTTTTTTGACTTGGTTGCTTTTATTTCAACATCTTTTACTGGATGGAGTCTTGAAGGATGAATTATGGGACAGTTTATGAGTATCCAGAAGTGATTTATTACTAGCATGTTGCATCACCAATGCAATAAGCAGTTTAATGTCTGTTTTGGCAGTTGTCAGTCACACCGGGGGTATCAACCTCCATTGCTCCTTGGAACAAGCTGGTTCTTAATCTTGCATAGCTGCCATCTGCCTCCTCTATGCTTCTTTTGTAGCTTTTATATCTTATAAAATACCGGTGCTTGGTTGTTTGGTTTTTTTCCTCCATTAATTTTGATGGGATCAAGTGTACCCTGATGAAATTTGACAGTGATACCAAAATGAGTGGGGAAGGGGACACTTCAGAAGGGAGAGCCACTCTGCAAGAAGACCTGGATAGGCTGGAAGAGCAGGCTAACAAGAACCTTCTGAAGTTCAGTAAGGACAAGTGTAAGGTCTTGCACCTGGGAAAACATAATCCAGGAGTGCAGCACAGGCTGGGATCTGCCTGCTGGAGAGCAGCTCTGTGGAAAGAGACCTGGGAGTCCTGGTGGACAACAAGCTCAATAAGAAAGAACAGTGTACTGCAGTGGCAAAGAAAGCCAACATGATGCTGGGTTCACCAAAGGGATCACCAGGAGATACAGAAATCATTATTGCACTTTACTCAGCACTTGTCAGGCCATGCCTGGAATACTGTGTTCAGTTTGGTCCCAGCTATACAAAAAAAGATATGGACAGTCTGAAGAGGGTCCAGAGAAGGGCCACAAACATGATCCAGGGATTGAGAAGTCTTCTGTGTGAGGAAAGGCTGAGGGAATTGGGTTTGTTCGGCCCTGAGGCAAGAAAACTGAAGGGAGACCTTATCACCCTGTTCCAGTGTTTTAACATGGCTACAAAAAAGCTGAAGACTCCCTTTTTACAAGCAGTAACATGGAAAAGATGAGGGGTGATGGGCACAGGATACTCCTGGGGAGATTCCAGTTGGACACAAGAGGAAAACTTTTCACAGTGATGATAATGAGCTATTAGAATAATCTCCCCAGGGAAGTGGTGGATTCTCCAACATTTGATGCTTTTAAGAATCAGCTGGACAGGGTGCTGGGCTGTCTTGCCTTTTGCCAAAAAAGGTTGAACCAGATCACCCTCGATACCTTCCAACTTGGTCTCCTATTATTCTATGACTGATCTTGATAATTTCACTCTTTTTTTAAAGTGCTACTAACACCTCTGTGTTCTTTTCTTTGTTTCCACTTTCTTATCTTATATGGATCAGTAGTCTTTGTGCTCTCTCACTTCTTCCAGCAACAAATCCACACTTCTCAGCAAAATAGGGTGCTGTAAATGCTCTATACCACTGCTCTGTGAGGCAATAACCGGTTTGTGGCGTGGTGTTGTGTAATTGCAGCATTTGGGAGGCATTTGAATATGATACTACAGTTAATATTATATAGAATTTTATAAAAAGTACTGCAATTTGGAAAGCATTCCTTACAGTCAAAATTTGGATCTGTTTTGGTTTTGGAAGAGAAGGTGCAGGGATGACGTGGTTGTGAGGAGAAATTTCTGGTGAAAGATAGCTATTTTGTTTGATGGAAAAAGTCATGAGAGGATCTTATAAATGGAAGCTAAAATGAAACAATTACAGGCAAGATATATATATTTTTAACAGAACATTTTGAACATCTGACATTCCCTTCATTTGCTTCCTGTGTAATGAACTGCACCTTCTTATGAGCTGAACTTTTAAGTTTGAGGAAAATGTGGTTAGACAGTAACTAACTGTTGTTGAATTTGTGTCTAGAGCAAATTACAAATAATAAATAGAGCTAAATGACATTAAGAGGAGTCTTTGCATTCATTTGATCGAGGCCTGACTCATCATCCACAGAAAATTAAATTAAGTATAAAACCCACCAGTGCTGCTGTAATCACAGAAGCAAAATCCTAAGTCAGTTGACAAGGAAGTCAATACTAGTTGGCATTAACTTCAGAAGAATTATCCGTAGATTAGGCACCATATGGCAAGTTTGAAGTCTAATGCAATAGTCAGAAGAATCTGATTGCTCTTTAAGCTGTCCACTTGCTACTGAGGGATTGCCTGCTTCTGGTTTTCTCTTTGTTTAGAGAACTAGTTCCTGAACCTTATTTTAGAAGATCTGTTTCTTTTTTTGACATTACAGAATCCTAAATCTATAACTTTTTTTTTTTTTTAACTTCTGAGAGCATCTAGGGTATACCTTTTGTGGAGAAAGACCTACACTCTTTTCAGGTCACAGAGTGGAGAAGGCCTTCTCCACTTCTACGGAGTTGATTGCTCTGCTTATAATTATTTGGAAAATTTGTTAAGTGTTGATATATGAGGAAACATCATTAGACATATGTCAGAAATCAGTAATTTTGAGAAACATGCTTGTTGGAGATCTGAAATGTGAACAACTAATTTTTCTGGTTCTTTATTGTGATGTAAATCATGAAATCTGTTTTCTGCATTGTTTCCATTTAAACAAGCATGCAAATATGCCCTTAACATTTTTTGCAATTTTCAGTCAGTGACTCTTGCAGTCCGTTCTTATATATGACTTTAAAAAAGCTGCTTTTTATTACATGATAAAAGCAATTGAAAGAAAAAGAAATTCCATATAATTGAAATTTTTTGTGCGTTTTAGGGAAGCTGGGAGAAGCGAATCCTAAAAAGTCTAAACAGCATGTGCACAGAGCTCAGTGTTCCACTAGCTCAGAAGGTAACGTATTATAAACTTTCTGTTGGCAAACTGGCAGTTTTTGGAAATTGAGCCTTGTCTTGCACACTTGTAGTGTTCATTTTACGCGTGGTTATCAAGAGCTTCAAGGCGAGTATCCAGATAATTTTAATACAGAATAATTTTCAGGGATAGTAGCAATGTATGCATCAGTTCAACTTAGGAGAAGATGAAGTCTATAGGTACATCTTCCACTTTGCTGTTGCTTTAATCATCCTCTTGAGGGAGCAGCATGTTGGAAAGCTAATTGCTACATCCATTGCACTTCATAAAGCATTTTTGTGTGCAGACTTAGCTGTATACATTCTCGCTGCATAACCTGTACACAGTAAAGATGTGCTTTGTGTGCTGGAGGAACCTATGGCTGAACTGGTACTTCAGGAGTGAGAGATGCTGGTACATTGCTAATCTTGTCATTCATTCTGCTTTGCTTTGTTTTAATTCATTTAGAGGCTTTAACTTTAAAGATCATTGAATTGGGGAATAATATTAGAATGATTTGTTAGTTATATTTCTGCTGTTCTGTATCTGTGATAGCTAGTAGAACCTCTGTGGTTCATCATGTGAGATGAAGGATGCAGCTGTGCTTGCTTTCTGTGAATGTGACAGGGACAGGAATTTGATGAAAAAGTCCAACAGCTCTATGAAACGAGCAGTAAATCTTCAGTAATACAAAGCCGGCTACTAAATAGCCTAAAATTCATTAGTAAGCACATGAAACTATTTAATGGGTTCCTTTATTCCTTGAACTGAAACTTGAAGTTTCTGCAGTAGAATATACCTTCAGGTTCGGCATAATTTGTGAGGAAAATAAGTTTGTGTTGCTAGCAATCTATTTTTTAAAGTGTTGCCTTAATTTATGTATTTGAAATAGGCATGTTTTCACTCATTCTGCTAAAGAGTTATGTCCTTGTGCCTTTCAGAGGCCTGCAAATGAACAGAAGGAACTGCTTAATAAATGGAATGAAATGGGAACTGATGAGCCAGGTAAGGTCAAGTAAATTTATGTGCATTAAATTTTTGAATATAGAAAAATAACATATACATCTTACTTATCAGTCAGCAATTAATGTAATCAAGGTTAACTGATTTCAATAATTTTTCTCATTGGTATGCATAAATAAGTATTTATGTCATTGTTATTTTGTTTCAAGTTATTGTGCTAACTTTGATCACTGAGGGGTCATGGTATAATACTCCCTATTCCAGTGCTTTAGAGATTTATACACGTAAGGCACAGCTCTTCTTAGTGTAAGCTCAGACTAATAGAAAGAAAATATTCAGAATTATGGATAATTAAGCTCAGATATTTTATTAACACAAAATAAAAATAACACTTGCACAGAATAGTAAATCATATTATGCTTTAGGAGAGCAAGGCTAACTGCCTTCTTAGTTCACATCCAAGTTCCTTGAAAGAAATGATTTTGCAAAGTAATAGTTTCTGTCATGCTACCACCTCTGTGCTAGCAAATACTTTTCCTGGATTGTTTGTGACTAGACCCTATATTTTATTTGAGAGCAGTATATTTAATTCATCTGTGCTGTTAAAAAGCCTCCATCTTTTGAGTATCGTGTCTTCCATGTCTAAGAGTGGTTCAGCCTAAAGACTTACATAAGTGAAAACTTCATGTGACTATGGTTCACTTACTTGAGGTTGACAAAACTAAGGCACTAACAGTAGCGTAATCTTGGAGAATATGTGGTGGTTGTAGCCATGGTATCTGTGATAATGTTATTTGAATCTTTGTTCTAATATGTTATTGAAATTACTAGACTGTGTTACAGATATTGGAAAATGGCACATTTTTTTTCATCTCTTGGTTTTAACATAGCATCATTGAAATCTTATTTTAGACCTAAGTCTCTTCCGGCCTGTTTATGCACCTAAAGATTTTCTTGAGGTAAGCATTTATTAAACAATGACTCAGACATTGACTTGTGTCCTTTATAGTCTTCTATGTGAAGTGGAAAAAAAAATTAAGTGTACTTCAAACAATTTGTCCTTTATAGCAAGTGAAATTTGGCATGTTTTTTATGACTTCATGTTTTGTTCACAAAACAAAATACCATTGTCTCTCTTTTTTTTTTTTTTTTTTAAACTGCAGTTTTAAATTGTACTTGTGATAAACTTCTTTTTCTCCAAAGACCACATTGGAGCCAACTTTTTTTCACTAAGAGCAACTTATTTTATAAATAATTTTACAGTTTAAATTGCAATACATTAAGCTAATAAATTGCAATGTATGAAGCTGATAGACTGTTTGGTGGTAGACAGTAGACCTGTATGCTGTTGAAATCTTAGGTTATCTGTGAAGGCTGTGAAAAATCAAACATGAAATAGAAATGTGTGGAACTTAGAGGCTTTTTTCTGTAATCAAACCAAACCATTAAAAAAATGGTGATTGCTGAATCTTTATAGTCAGAAATGGCAGTATTACTCATGATTTTGCATGGCTCAAGAACAGAACATCTTAGTAATACAAAGCTTGCTTTACCAGCTATGCCTAGAAGAAGTATGATGAGTGACAATAAATATTGTTGATGACAGTGAACTTAATGGTGATACAGTGAGAGATTTTGGATTAAAATGTGATTGAACATACAGTTCAATATTCCAGATATTGTAGCCATCAGAAATAAATTGGCTTTCAAATAGCTTTGATGACAAAATGAATTTTAGTCAAGGCATTACTATGTAGCTAACACTTAATCCCATATATTAGAAATTATTTCTGCTTTTTTATTTCATAATTTGTTCTTATTTTTCAAAGAAAAATATGATTGTTTCTTTAAAAAAATGGTTCCTTTTCAATTTTGAAAATGTTGGTGTAGAATTTGATAATCTGGGCCTACGTATATGATAGTTGCTGGAAGTGGCTTTATACTGAATGTACTGTTTGTAATACCAATGATATCAAGAAGAATTCTGAATGTAAATTTCTGAATATATGCAAGGAATGACAGATCTACTATTTTTAAGGTACTGATGAATCTTCGAAACCCAAATTATGAAAATGGAGAACAACCTAGTTTCAGAAATCATCTGGGGTTGATTCAGGTTCCGCTAAAAGTTAAAGATATTCCAGAATTGGTAAGTATATTTTTTTTCTTACAAGAGGATTCTGTAAGAATTATTTTGCCTTGCTAATTAATAAGAGTTCTAAACAATAAAGATGAATATTAGTAACACGCTAAGTTTCTCCTTTTGAAAGTGAAAATCAATCTAAATATGTAGCTAAAGCACAGAGCATAAAAAAGTTTTATGAAAAGACATTTTTAATGAAAAATAAAACACAAACAGTAAAGTATCTGCCAGTAAGAACGTTTTCATCTTATGCTACACAATTTTGATTTGTGCCGAATGTTCATGTTTTGATTTGTGCCATGTTAATCACTCAGTTTAAATACATATTTTATTTTAATTCTACTCTTTTATTTGACGTTGTACAAGATCAGTAACTTGACAATCAGATAGCTTCTGATTTTCTTCTCAAAGGAATTTTATATCTCTTTATTGTCAGATTGTAAAGGGGACAAAATGCTTGGGTGGTAGCATTATAATTGGAAAATAGGAGAGCTCTACCTAATACATCGTTAATAAGGCTCTTGAGGGTTTTATGCTAGTAGAAAAACTTGTGCTTGGTTGAAAAGAGCTGGGAATTAGAGATCCTTAACCTGGTCTTTTAATCACCACTTCATTACATGAGGTGTAGCTCATAGGTGACATGAAAACTGAGGCCTGTTAAAAGCTAGAGTAAGAATTTATGTGAGATTCTTTTCTTTAAAAAACTGAGCTCATATTTCATATGTATGCATTTAAAAACAACTACGTTTGGTTTAGAAAATATTCACATTCAGCCTTTCAGAAGAAATCTCTAGTGATTTAGTGAAGTAAACATTGTTAATTACTGTTTTATGATTTTGTTTCTTTTCAGAAAGAAGACTTCAATGAGCTAGGCTTAAATATAGGACAGCTGGGTATTGATGATTCAGCACAAGTGCCTCCTGGTTAGCTAATGCCGTTCTTTGGTCATTTAAATAGAACACTGATGAGTAGCATATTTTGCAATTATCAAGGAATTTGTGTATTTTTTCTGATAATAAATCATAAATATTTGTCTGTGACTATGATTATAGTGATTATTTTAGTAAAATATAGCTAATAATAGAAAACATTGTGAATATGAAGGGTAAGATTTGAAGAAGTTTTAAAATAATCACCTTAAGTTGAAAATATGTTAATGGCAGTGTGTTTGAACACTTCAGGATCCAGAGAACCAAATTCTGTATCTCCAAAAATACAGAAAATATCAATAAATGTTAAGCGAACTACCAGAGATATCTATACACACACTTCTTTTAAATACCTGTCTTTAAGAAAAGCCTACAGAAAATATCCATGTTAATACATATTTAGTAGCTTAATTAATGCATAATTTCTGTTGGGTTTCCATGTATGCATTTATTCCTGTAGAAACAAGTTTTTAAATCATCTTTCCATATAAAAATGGAAAACACTATAGTATCAAGTGATTTTTCTTGTTAAATGGAAACTTGCCTAATTGAAAATCTAGATTCATGTAGTCTAGTGCTGCTTTAGTATTTGTGTCCTTCAGACAAGAAAATATTCTGTAGTATTATTTCTTCTTAGTTTTTGAAAAAGAACATTGATGCTGAGCAGGTTAATTTTTAGTGACATTAGCAGTAAAAATCAGCTGAATGTCATGTTGTGTAGTAAAAATACAAAACACATTCTAGTGTATCTTTTTTTCATTTATTTTTTGCCATGCTTTTCTGTTTCTTGATTTTCTAGAGTTCTTTGAAAATGAACATGTACGTGTTGGACAGAAAGGTATGGATCTGTTTTCAGCTGTAATAAACAGAGTAGTTAGGAACGCATTTACTAAATTTCTTTCTTAATTACATGTACAACTTAGAATTTTAAGAATTTAGACAGAATAAGACAAAACATTGTCATTTAGACAGAGACAGTCAGTAATATTGTTGTAATTTAGACAGAGACAGAAAAGCAAGCATTTGAGGTCTGCCAGTAGCTACAAGATAAATAGCTCCACGGATATTTCATTAAAAATGAAATAGGAAGCATAGAGACGTAACTTTTTGGTGATAACTTAACTTATGCCACTACTGAATTTAATTCTAATTCCCTTCTCTGCACACAAAGTTCTCATTAGTGTAATGGGATTTATGCCTGTGCGTCAGAACAGTCTTTTTAATGGTTATTTGCAATTGCAGAATTTGCTAAATATTGCAGTACTTGGCCACTGTGGAAAATCCACTGGCTTGTGTCTGTCTATTGCTTTTTCTGAAGAAGTTTCAGGGGTTTTTTTTGTAAGTTAAGAAATAACCTACAAAAGAAAAGGAAAGATAAAAGAATTAATCATTCATTAGCTCAAGTTTGATTGTAGAAGAAACATACAAGGAATGTTTTCACGCCATCAGTATCTGCTCCTTACTATCTCTTGTGATTCCCATGAAACATCACCATCAAAGAAAAGAATGGTGGATGCCATCCTGAAAGTCCTCCATCCCCTTTTTTGTTGCTGTAAAAAGAGTGACCTTTCTTTCTTGGTTCTGTTTTTACAGACCTCTTTCTATCCTTCATAGTCTGTTTTCTGATCCAAGAGCAACTCATTAGGGTACTGTCCATCTCTCTGTTTTTTTTCCAGTTCTTCCAAATAAATTCCCCATACAGATTTCCTGAGCCAGTCATTCACCTCCATAATGTAATTCTTACTTCTCATCCCTTGTCAGTTTAGAGCAGCCTCTATTACAGAGATTGTCTTAGCTTTTCCTATATGCAAAGACATGACGTTTTGTGAAAATGTGAGTTAAGAGTCTTGACTTAATCTGAAATCTCTCTTCCTTCAGTGGGAATCCTACTGCATGCTCTGCTGGCTGTTGATTATGGCTTTGGTTGCAAAAATGTATTGATTTTGCTTTTATATTAGATGTATTGCTAAGTCTGAGGAATTTTCTTTATTGTATTTAGTAAAACTCATCTTTTATATAGAGATCTGCTTTTTAATATTTTGTGTCTCAATAAGAAAAAAAAACCTCATGGACACTGAGATGAATCACAGTCTTTTCTAAAGCTTTGTGAGGAATGTAGGAAAGGTTTTTTTTCTTCTTGCACTCCTTGTTTAGGATACAAGGATCACACACCATCTGTGTCAAAGCTCTGCAGGTTAAACAGAAAATTGTCAGACTAGTCTGTTCAGTATTTAAGAAGAGAGAGAAGGAGAGAGGAATCAATTAAATAGATTTATAATTCTAAACCTCATCCTTTTGAGTCATGTCAGGGCAGGTATTGTCAATAGCGAATTCAGTGAAATTTAGAAAAGCAAGTTGTTTCTGAGAGACTTCAGAAAAAAAAACAGAGGATACAGATTTGGAAATTTCTGAGTACCAGTACAGCACCTATCTAATGTCTAGGTAATCTCACAGAAATATTCTTCCAACTCTTCCTCTGTTGTGAAAGATGTTTCAGATATGAGGATGCAGTTAATCACATAACCTTGATGGGAAACAACACTTCTACCAGATAAGGATAGCTGAAGATGCATGTCTGTTAAGTTTATAGATTTAAGGATGGAGGTGATGTGCTCCAAGGTATGTACAGTATTGTATTCAGGATGAGGCCCTTGTGACAGAGTAGCCTAAAGCTTCACAACAATGACCCATCTAAGCAAACCTGTCAACAGAAGAGTATTTGTTTTATGTCAGTCTGAAGGAAAACCAAAATATTTTGAGAAAGCCTTTATCCTCCGAGTATATATACCAATAATGAGAGAACATGACTGTACACTCTGAAATGGAAAATTCTGACCCCGCAGTTATCTGTGAAGATATTAATATAGCTAACAGAAAAATAAGAGAAACACACAAATAACCAGAATGAGTGGCAATCTTCTATTTGAGCTGAGATACCACTCATAGTTAAACAGGAGTATTTTGTGCTATATACATCTGCTTGTTCTGCTTGATGCCAGCCTACTAGCTGCAAGTAACTTTGATATAGTCATAAATACATAGTAAGAGAATGCATACTAAGCGCTATTTTATGACTGAAGGTAGTACAGCCTTGCTTATTAATACCAATTGCCTTGTTTCCCAGGGAACTAATTCAAAATTGCATTGTAGAAACCAGACCTTTTAGATATTTTCCTATTAGCTAATGCTGACAGCATGGTAAACCAGTTTGTAAAGTTAAAGTATTTGATAATTTGATAAACTCTGGAAGTCTTAAACTACATCAATTAATTACGTGCTTTATTTCTTACAGTTTTAGCAGAGCAAGATAGTGCTGCAGCCCAGCAATATGTTCGTCAGGGATGTCCAACAGCACTCCGAGCTGATCTGTGGGCCCTCATTCTCAACATTTCTAATCAACCAGAGGTAAGGAGTGAAGTGAGAGTAAAATAGAAGACTAGATGGAAACACAAAAGTGCCAACGCATATCTTCTAGTGATCTCTTTCCAAAATAGAAATACTCTACTGAGTTGTCACAGAAACTGACTGAAAAAGTGCCTTAAATTGAGAAATATACACTTGCCTGTAAAAGCTCTGTACTGTGGTGAAGTCTTTCAGGCTTTTCCCTATTTTTTTTTAACAAATATATGTGCAAAATACTGCATGAACGAACTGTTCAGTTTATGTGGCTAGCTCCTGAGGTTTTCCTATATGGTACTGACTTTTTCAGAAGGGGACAAGAAAAAAGTCCTGGAAAGAAGACTGAACCTCTCTTATTTTTGCCAAGCCTTATAAAAAGAAGATGTGCTATACCTTTTTCCTGTCTATTTGAACTTGTCATATGCATGTACATATCTTGTAAATTGCTTTGTATATTATTGCATATACTCTACATATATACAATCAAAGAGACATAATAAAGAGAAAGTAGTAAGATGTGGATTGTTTTCATAGCCCCTTGTCCAGCAGCAGTTTTTCATAGTACGTTATATTTGACACAAGTCCTTAACAATGAAATCTTTTCCAGTAGCTGAAGTTGTGCTATAGTCAATATATCTAATACACCACAAGAAGTTAAATCTTTATTTAAGTCTTTGCAGAATTGTGAACACTTTG
The DNA here is from genome assembly GCA_033124195.1 of Coracias cyanogaster. NCBI lineage: Eukaryota > Metazoa > Chordata > Aves > Coraciiformes > Coraciidae > Coracias > Coracias cyanogaster. Next base: position 23,802 of record JAVSBS010019695.1, on the reverse strand, counting down.
ATGAAAGCCTTTTTTTGCAATAAAAAATAACATGCATATATACCAATTTGCTCATAAATGTGAAAATTTTACAGTATCTCATGTCCTTTGAGAATATAGCCATTTTCTTGTAATATTGGAACATTTATTGGTAACTACATAGTACAAACTAAGATCTTGCCCTTAAATGTAAATCTTGTTGGCTGACAGCTTACTCCTCTTACCTAAAGAGTTAAAGTTATTTGGTCTGATATTAGAATTACTTAGTTTATTCCTCTTTGAAAAAATAAAATAGGCTTTTGTTTCTAGCAAAAAAAATTTGATTTTTCTGGAGAAGAAAAAGATTTTGGAATAATAATGAAATATTATACAGCTTACTTAAGATGCTCAACACTGGATTTAAGTTATTGTAAATTATTGAAACAGCTTGAATTTTAGAAGTCTCTTTTTTTATGAGAGCAGGAGTATTAGAGGTGTGACAATGCTATTGGTTACATTGCATCTGTTTATATTCTGTTAAATGCTGCATGCTCAAGAATTTTTATTTTAATGTGAAAACAAAAATAATTTAATAAAAAAGCCAAGTAATCTATTTTGATGGCTGAAAG
>JAVSBS010019695.1:12728-23115 GCA_033124195.1 Coracias cyanogaster | reverse complement strand
TCTGAATTTTTATTTTAATGTGAAAACAAAAATAATTTTATAAAAAAGCCAAGTAATCTATTTTGATGGCTGAAAGTCAGGATAATAATCAGGAAAATGATAAAATCTTTCATTTTATGTTCATGTAAAGCATGAGTTGTTACAGAAAGAGATTTATGAAAGCCTGTTTCCTGAAATTCACAGGGACAATTTTCAACTATTTCCTTTTTTAAAGAAGAAGCAGCTGTGTCTGTCTATTAATTTATCTGTCAACCACACTGTTAGGTCTTTCAAAAGTTAACTCTAGTTTATAGTTGTTTCTAATATGTGTTTATACTGTGAATATTTTAGACATTCTCAAAAGCTTAGTCTCTGCTGTGAGGATATTAACTCAATTTGCTGTTAAGTAAGCTAGAGAACAGTACATTAGTTGTTTGATCACAAGTGCTCATGGATGTGCCTTTACTGTGTAATAAATGGTAATTCAGCTCTGACTATACTGCAAAGATGCATGTGGAAATTTATGTCAGGGCAGCCAATACGTTCTTGTTGACTTAATATTTTACCTTGAGATAACTTTCTACATGCTTAGCAAGTGATACTTATCAGCTATAGATGAAGAAAAAAATATAAACTGTATGCACATAGAGTATTCTGAGATTCAGTGCAGTAGACGTTCTCCTTTAGAAGGCATTCCACAGGGTCCAGAAACTCAAGACTGAATTGAGTACATTGTGTGTAGGGAATTATTGATGAGACAATATTTTGTGATAATGCTGAAAGAACTCTAGAAAGATGAGGGTAATTGGTTGGAAAATGGTAACAATAACATAATGAAAAAATGGTAAGAATGGAAGAAGTGATGTGGACTTCAAATTTGTCACTGCTTTTGAGACTGTTGAAACAAAGGATTGGAAAAGAGTAAAATACAAAATCCACCCTCCCTCCTCACAAAGAACAAAAATTAAGTCTGTGGACAAGATATACTATGTTGGAGAAAATCATCTAGGCTGATGATCTAAGTGTGTGATTTATTTTTTTTGTTTTGTTTTCTATCATGCTGAACTGAAACTGTGTCTTCTAATGTAATAGCTATTGGAGCCTTTTCTCTTACTTTCCAAGACTATTTTTGCATAGCATAGTATAGTATTTGTTATCCTGGGCTCTAAGTTACAATTGTTTTATAAACTTTGAGTACTAAAAATATAAATGTACCAAGAGGATAGGCTTTCTGACTGAGACTTAGCAGACGGACCATAGGTTAGCTAGGATAAGACATAGGTTACTATAGCTATGTTATAAGCTGAATTTCAGTAGTTCATTCTAAGCATTGCTTGTACTAGAATTTCACAGAAGTAAGGCTGTAACTACTTCCAGAATGCTAATGTTCTGAGATGTTCTTCTGGCATATACTGAATCCACCACTTTATTTTTTATAAAGTTTAGCAAAGCAGTTTTCATATGCATGTAGCTGTTTTATGATCTGCTGTATTTCATACAGACTTTACTGATTTATGTAACACTTCTTTACCTCTTGTGTACTGTTTCTCTGCTGGAGTTGAATTGTGTGGTTGCAGAGATTTCTTGCTGTAATATTTCTGATTGGCAGTTTAGGCTCTATTACATTTATAGCTGTATGAATCTGTAACTTGTGAGGACCATGAATTTCCTTCCTTTAATATAAAGCATTATGAGGGTTTGGTGTGGGTGGCATTGTGTGTCTTAGCATCCAATATTGTTGTTTGGAAAATTTTATTCAGTATAGCTCAGCCTCTGTATAAAGCTAATATATGGCCAAGCAAGGGATGATATTAGCAATCTAGCATCATAATAATAAAAATGATAAATTGTGAGCTCTATATGTAGAATTATTTAGAAATGTGTAAACATATTGCCTGGAAATTAATTGTTTATTTGTTTTCATTTGTAATGGTGCAATTTAGAGGAACTGTGTTAGAGCATTTTTAAGGATGCAAAGTCAAACATTTAAAAGCTGAATAGTATCACAGTTAATATTGTCTGTGCAAACAGTATGATTTGCTCTGTGTGTGTGTGTATATATATATATATATATAATCATCTTGAATCACACAACCACAGTTTTTTCTTGTGGGATGTCTGCCTCATTGATTGCACAAAATGGATGGCACACACTTTCTGACAGTCTATTTCATACTATTTTTCTTTCCTTCTGTTCGGTGTTGTTACCCTCTTGTTTATTCACTGCATGCTATTCACGCAGTGCTCAGGAAACAAAATTGTTCATAATCCTATAGGCATTTTTTCCTCTCTTTTTTTTGAGTTAGTGGATTGAAAATAAATCTTAATTCTGAAAATTCCAGTATGCAGAAATTAGTAATGCTTTGCTTTACTACAGCTTGTACTGAATGTAATTTCCTAGGTTTAAAAACTTTATAAATATGTGAGGTGATAAGTTCCTAATGGAGCATTAACTCTGTGTCTTATCAGAAGGGTTTTTTTTGATGAGGATCAGTTTCCTAAGGTACCCACTATACCATTGAAACAGCAGAGAAGCCAGTAGCAGTAGTGGACTCTCATCACCTTTGACTGGAGAAGGAGGTACTTTACAAGGAGATTTCACAGATGTCTGGTAAAAGGAGAATAAGCCTCTTCAAGGATTTGCCAGGAGGGACTTTCTTTTGGCCATTATCTCTTTATGTAATTTCATTAGTTTTTTTCTTTTGTACTTGTTTCTGGTATTTCTGTTCCAAAATCTACAGTTCACCTCATTAATGCTGGTTGCCATTCTTTAGGCTTCATCTGATTCCCCCAGATCTTAGTGTCTCATTTCTAGACTCCGCAATGTCAGTCTTTCTTCACATTCCTAATTCTGTGCTTCACCCACCCATTTCTTGTATTAGTTTGAGAGGCAAGTGTAGATAATGCAGTCACATGACTGTGTGATGGGTAATCTAAAAATGAATCATGAGCTGCCTGCAGTTCAGCAGCGAGTACAGCTCCAGTGCCAGAATTTCATGACAGGCCGCAGGTGGACTATGCCTGCACAGAGGCTGCTGAGTAATCCAAACCTTAATTTCAAAGAAGGTGAATCACCAGATTCTGCTTAAACTAGCTTTGCTGGGTACTGCTGAAAGATACTGTTCTCTCTTGCCTGTGAGCTGCTTTCAGAGCCCCCTGTTCCTTATGCTCTCAAGTGGATACAGTATGAGGTTTTTGGGTGGAAAGTTTGGTATATGGCTTTGTAAGGTCAAGTGGACTGGGCACTGCAATCCTGAAAGGTAATTTGTTCCCACTTGGAAAGATGAGTGTATTTGGAGATGTGTTATAAAATGTGTATATATATATATATAATTTTAAGAAAAGCTATAGTCTGTATAAAAATGCAACACATTTTTAAGAAGGAAGAAGTTTACAACTCAAAGTTACGTTAAGATTTGGCAGGCAGAGAAGAAATACTGAATCAGATGAAAATGGTAAGATTTTGGTTTTATAATTGAAAAGATTTTAGGTTAAGAAATGTACCACATTTTTGGACACTCTTGAAACTTGGTAGTAGTTGTCTTATCTTGAGGAAGAAATGCAGCCAATAGAATAGAGAAATGAGACTTCAGGTTTTTTTGAAGCCCAAGTGAAGCTCTTAGAAACATTCCTCACTGTGTGAGAAACTAGTCACGTGGCTCAAAAGAAAATCTGTGACCAATCTTGTTTATGATTCAGATATAAGGAATAAATTTATTAATACAGCATGAATCACAAGCCTCTTGTCTTACTGTGAGACATGAGTGTTTGTCCTCATTTCAACTTAATTGTGATAGTTCCTAATTGTATACTATTCCCTGCTTCTTCGTTTTGGATTAATTTGTTCTTTAAATCCTTACTCCAGACTTACCCTTTTTTGTGGAGGAAAAAAAAATCAGCAGTAAATATTATGTAAATCTTGGAATATACAAGTATTTGTGTGTTGTCCACAGAGACACATTTGAAATCAAAATAGCTTTGTGAAGAGGGAAGGAGATTTGGGACTGCTGATTTAGTGTATGAATTACTCCAAATCCATCTGAAACTGTTATTCAATCTGAAACTATTATTCAATTGTAGGCATAATGGCAGAGAGGTATTTAGGGATTTAGGAATTACATTATGATAGTGTAATATTTAATTCTTTTTTTCCTTTGCAAGCCCTTTCTAAGAAGAAAGGGATAGAATAAGCAAAAGCAGAGATGTGTTTGTTCTGATTCCTCGCCATCGTTCTACCCTTATGTATGTTCTGTAGACATGGTTTAAAAAAAGGTCCAAATTCTTTGTAATCTTTATAAGAAATTTGTATATATTTATCACTTAATCTTTTCACAAATTCAAACTATTTAGTGATTCATAGGAGTTTAACATCAAATATTTGCAGCAACTCACTAATACTAGAAGATATGACAGAACTTGGTGGAGAGGTGCATGAAAATAGAGGGTAACAAAGAAAAAAACCATAATGATTCTGAGCATTGAAAAGGGCATAGAGGTGCAGAAAGACCCAGAGGTTGGAAAATACAGATTTTGGGTTTGAACTAGTTCCTTCATTCTCATTTTATTAAGTATCTAAAGGAGATGACATTTTATCATGTCTTAAATATCTGCCTCATTTCTTATGGCTTAAACTAGAAAGAACTGTGATAGAATGTTCCATAAATTATGTAGTGGGTTCTTCAGCTGAATACATGCTTAGAGTCATTTTTTTCATTGTTAAAAAGCTGTATTAGTTTAAATATAAAGTTGTGTCTCAGACTGATGATGTTAATATTTTTAATTTTAGGATATCTTGTATTATGAACAGCTTAAGTCAAATGTGATTCAGCATGACCTTTTAGTAGACAGCCTGATTTACAAAGTAAGTAACTCATTAAACAGTGATTGATTTATATACTCATCACACCAGTATCTTGGTTTTTAAACAAATAAAATGTTAGATAATTCAATTTTAAGGAGTGTAAGAATAATTATTGTGAATTTATTATTGTAAACTCTCTTCTTGTGCGTCTGTTGGCTCTTGTGTAAGATGTGTTTGAGTTGAGCCGTTAAGTCTTATAGAAACAGTAACTTCATTTGAAGGAATTACTGGCTTTGCAAGGGAGTGAGCATCTGGGTCCAGCTGATTCCATTTCAAGTTTCAATTCTGAATACTTGAATCATCAAGTTAATATAGCAATTTAATTTAAATATCTGAAGTATGTTCTTAACTACAGCTTCATGATTCAACTGTCTTCTACCACTGTCTTAAGTTTAGCTTCTATGGGAGTCTGAAAAGATGTCTTTTTACTTCAGACTGCTGTATTTTTTTCATTACAGGATGTAAAGCTGACAGCAAGCAATGATGACTACTATTTTGTATTTGAGGATTATTTATATCAGGTATGTAACTATTTTTTTCATAGAAAATCTAGAAAGTATACTGTGGGATTATATAATCTTTGGAATAAGGACTGCCTTTGTTTCATGTGTAGGCAGGGTACAGTGAGACCCAAGACAGATACATGTGTTTGCTGCATTAAATATAATTTCTCTTCTGAATAACAGTCTTGTACACCTAAATAGATTAAGCAGGACAGGCTTCTAAAACTCCTACTCTGAAGGACCCTACACAATGTCTTTCCAAAGCAGTAAGACAGAAAATAGGAAGTCAGCCATATTCTTCCCCCTTCCAGCTTTGCAATAATAAAATGATTAACAGCTGTAGCATATAGAGAGATTAAGACTTGGGAAGTATATTCAGGGTTCCAATTAAAAAAAAATAATGGCTTTACAGTGACCTACTGCAATAAGCATAAAAGATATGTATTGACATATTTTTGAATTGGAGACATTGATTCTGAATGAGGTAGTAATATATATGGTTACTTTTAGGCTTGCTCCCATTCCAAAGGTACTTCTAGCAATGGGGAACTCAGCTCATTTATAAAGAATTATCTTCATTGCTGCCTGTCGGATGCCCTTAAATAGAAGATTATATTTATGAATTTCCTAATGTGTGGTTGATTGCAGTGTCAACATAAATGTCATGCAGCAGACTTACCATGTCCACAGTGCTTTCAATTTCATTAGTCACATCTGTTAGGTTAGACTTGCTTAATGTTTTGTTTTAAAGCTATGTGAAACTGAATGATTTCTTCTTTGATGGCAATAGGTATAAGTGCTAGTAATTTACCTAAGCAGAAAACTGTCCTTAATGTTGCTTAGTCCATATAGATATAAAAATATGCTTTACTATTTAAACATACTATTTAATCATGCCTACATATAATACTTTAACATAAAAAGCATCTAAACATTAGTGCTTAAAATTATAACTTCGTGAAATTATAGCTTTATAAACTTAAAAATAGTTACAGTATTAAGATCTGTATCTGAATGAAAATTTGAAAAGTGATTACATAAAGACAACAAACATTGGTATTTATTTACTAAAATACATGAAGTTTTTATTGATTTAAGGGTCAAAGACAATCTTCATTATTGTAACATCTCTTTATCATGGGATGTGAAAACTTCGTTCTTTCTGCTTCATTGATTATATAGATTACTGAGGCATATTAATTAGTCATTAACTGACAGTTCTGGTGGACACAGGTTTATAGTTTATGAAGGAGTATGAACTAATATACAGTATAATAATTTGTTTTAAGACCATTAGAAATAAACTTTCTTCGTCATTCTCAATATATAGCTCAGTTGAATGTTTTAATTTTTTATATATCTGTGGTAACTAAAAGGATGATTATATAATAGCATAAACAGGACTAAAACCGTCGTTAGTAATTTGAAGGAGAGTCACCAAAAGTCTTTGAAAAATGAAGTGGCTAGTTTTAGTGCAAGACCTTAAGGCAAAGAATATTTCAAACTTCTAATTATTAGTTGCTCTAGTTTTGTTTGGTACTTCGTGGTATTGTTCAGATATTTTCTAGAAGAAAGTTATACATTTTCCTTGATTTTCTCTTCCAACCAAATTGGCAAATGCATTGCTGCCAAATGATTTTGTTCATGGCTCCTGGAAAAATTCTGCAGTATAAGTCACTCTGAGATGGAATATTATTTATTGATTTCATGTAATAACTGGATTAAATATTGGCTAAATAAAATAGGTAATGGAAATGTTAATTTAAACCAGATAAATTATTTCCGTGTTTGCATTGGGTTTGTATTTTCGTTACTAAGTTACTACCTCTAAGTTTTCCAAATCATTGAGAAGAGTGTGGTGTTTGTCGGTGTATTATTTAACAGATAAAGCATCCATTAAAACCAGAAAATTTGAGTGTAAAGTAACAGTGAACATATTTTATTGGATCATTGGTACCTCTTTATGCAGTCCTTTCTGGGAAGAACACTATGAAATGATATTTATTTCCTTTAATATCTTTGCTTTGTTTATCCCGAAGTTTGCATGGCTTTATTACTTCTTTATAACTACTGAAACAGAATACAGCTACTTTTAATATAGTAATTTCTTTTTTATAAAAGCTTTGGCTTTGTTTTTTTCCCCATTTCTCAGTTCTTTGAATTCAGTGGTTTTCTTTTCAGTTTTGATTATAATAATGAATATCCAATAGTTTGCAAAACATTTCTGTACTTAAAAAGGGGATTGTGTCATTGTGATCTTTAGCATTACCATTTTTGTGAATGAGAAAAATACATGAATTAAAACATTTGTAAAATCATTATTTCAGGCCAGAGGTTCAATGTCAATACTTTAGTCTTAGATTCTGCACAATGAATACATGCAAAGAACCTCACCCAGCAGTTTTTAGGTATAGTCATAACTTATGTTTGACCTACAGACTATCTCTTACAAGGATGCAAAGTCTTAATTTAAAGACTTCCAGATACTGGTACTGGACATTGTATGCCTAAAAAAGGGGGCCTCAAATTACAGTTACATTCTTTCCCCAATGAGAGAACATAATTTATGTCCTTTTTAGATGAGTTTCTTTTTCTTTCACCTCAGTTAACATACACAGATAATTACATTTGCCTGTGTATTGTTATTTTCAGCTATATTTTGGCAGCTATGAAAATGATTGTGTATTGCACAAAAATAATATTTAGCTTAAACTAAGATAAAGAAACTATTTATTTTTTAAAAGGCATTTGTATCTGTAAAATATTTTTTTGGTTCAAAAGATGAAAAAGTCTCAAAATATGACCTGCTTTCAATAAAAATTAAAAAAAAAATGATGTTCAGGTGTCATGGTGTTTTGGTTTTGCATGTTTCCTTTTGACAAATGCTGGTATCTGGAAAATGTTTGCAGTAATTAGTTGAAGGAAAAATCCATTCACTTTTATTCACAATAAATTATGTGGTGAAACACCATTAAAACATTTTCACCTTTTACACCATGGCTACAGTTAAAACAAACAAACAAATTCTTGGAACCAGCTAGAGCAAAAAAGTCAGCAGCAAGTTAAAGTCCGTCTTACTTCTGCCCTCTTATGTACATTTTTGATAGTGCAGTCTTGCATTGCACGAAAACATGCATTTTAAGGTACAAAAGTTATTATTAAATTTTTTACAACTGTATATGGGATGAGATGCTGTACTGTTAATTTTTTTCCCCTAGGGATAAATTTAATCTTTAATTTTATAGTCAATTTCTGTGAACACTGGATTTTTCATTTATGTAAATTAAAAATACAAATACATGTTGGAAAACACAGCGTGCATTTCAGAACTTGATTTGAGGTGAATATTATAATTTGTGCTTTTTGAAAGAACTGAGCACTGTGCAATGATTTTTGTAAAGCTCCTGGAAACAAAAGTGAGTGTGAGGATGAGTCCTCAGGAACTGCTTACGTGAAAATGTAAATGTTTTGTTTGCTTGTTCACTTACTAGGACTTCCCCAGGTCATAGTAACTGAACAGAAAAATAATCTAATAGGCATCAAAGCAGCCAGTTGCATGCACAGTCACTAATGTTCTGACAGAAGAGGATAAACCCATCCTAAGAGGCAAAGAGGAGGGCTGCAGAATGTGGGTATTTTACTGACAACAAACACATGTGAACGTAAAATCATACCAAGTTTAAAGCAAGCCTGGAAATTTGAACAGGAAAGTAATTTAAGCTTGTCAAGAGCTTTCAACCTTATCAGCTCTCTTCAATAGCCTGATAGGTGCTAATTAATTCAGGTCTTTAAATATGTTTGTCATTGCTTTGTTGATCAGCTGATTTTTATATGCTGTCTTTCCTACAGGTATTACTCTGCTTTTCCCGAGATACATCTGTATTGGAGCACTTTACTTACAGTAGTGCCACCCCACCCAAATCATACATACGAGGTAAAAGGAGTTGTTTTAAAGAAGATTGTGTAGATTTTTGTTGATTGCTACAGCATACTGTAGTATGTGAATTTGTTTTATGTTCATTACAGCTAGTAGACCACATTTAAAAGAGAATCATTAATAAAAACTTAATGTATCCAGTTGACATCTGCACAGATTCTATTACAACAGTTTAGAAGCTGGTCACATGAAGGCCAGGTTGCAGTATTCTTTTATTGTAGTTTTTGGTGTATAATTCTCCAGTGTTTTACCAGAATAAATTAAGCACACAACTATGACAATATGGTAAAATCTTGACAAAATCTATCTATATCACAGCTAGAAATTCAAATACACAACATTGTCTTCTGCAACTTCAATAATTTTAACAACTGGAAGTGGTGGTAAGATGTTATCTTCCCAAAGCAGCGAGTTTTGCAGATATTTGTAGACAGGAGCAGGACATGTTGCTGAAGAGTTGTGGGCTCTGTTTGAAGATCTGGGAGAGTAGAGCTCTACTAAGCAGACTTACACAGATTTTTTTCAAAGTATGGCATCTTCCAGGGTGCTAGCTTTACTTCTGGATGTTCTTTGGCTTAAGTTCTCATGTGAGTCTTATTTTTCCTAATGGTTTTAAATTTTCAGATCACTCTGAAACTCTTCTCTGCTAACTTCTAATGCCATACCTCTGGATTTTGTTTCCTTGCTTCTTAGATCCGCACCTGCCTTGGCTTTCCCCAGAGGTTCCTAATTTTGTCTTCCTTCTTGAATCATTCAGCCATCCAATCTATTTTTTTTTTTTTAATCCCCCACATGTTCCTTTACCTTCTGCCTTCCCGTTTTCTTCCTTGGTCCCTCGTGCCAGTGTATTTAGCCAAATGTGATCCCCATACCAAGTACTATTTTGAACATGACATCTGCTGACAGTTTTCCTCTTGTCACTTCTTACATTAACTAGAGGCAATGTTTGTTTTCTAATTTTTTTTTCCTCCTTTATTGCTTTATAGGTCTTTTTTCTCTCCTTGATTGGATTAGAGTTTTCTTTACCTACTTAGAATCATAGAATTGTCAGGGTTGGAAGGGACCTCAAAGATCATCTAGTTCCAACCCCCCTGCCATGGGCAGGGA